>CABHPH010137979.1:19763-29809 GCA_902168325.1 Peromyscus nudipes | reverse complement strand
GATTATCTACATGAAGCTTCACTGCTAATAATTGATTTTGCTTCTCATAATATCATAGAAATAGTCTTTGGACCAACACATATAAGTTGTAAAGTTATTAAGAATGTTACTCCTATCATTTATTTTTAAAACTAGAATTAGATTTCAATGTAGATGAGAGTCTTCCATTCTACAAGTACAGAGAAAAATATATTTAATCTCACCATCAAGAATATCACACTGAGTGTTCCCATGTCAATCTCTTACCATTCATAAAGATTCTATCAAGTTCTCTTATTATGATCAGGAACTTCCAGTATAGGTAACTATGAAGTCACTATTAACCACTAGATCCTAATCTCAATTTCTCATTCTGGCCCCATGTGTTGAAAAGTCTACAAGAGTCAGTCCCTTTGTAACAGAAATGCTACAGTAAACATAACCTTCACCAGCCTTTCCCTCTCATAAAAATTAGAGCAGAACCATTTGATATCAATTGTTTCTTTTCTTTACAAGAACATGTACATAGCCACATATCTATTCTTCTTGGATAGAAATATTGACCTGTTTGATTTCTATAAGCAATAAATAGCTAGAAGACTGAACTAGTATAAGGTTCTGTATGTTTTTTACACTCTATTTTGTTGCTTCTTCAGAGATAGCCCCACTATGTAGCATAGGCTGGCATTGAACTCACAATCCTCCTGACAGCCTCCAGCTCCTAGATTGGCAGGCGTGTGCCACCAGGCTGAGCTCTTATCATAATTGCTGAAGAGTAGGATTACAAGCCTTAAAACTATCTCATATTTGCATTCATTATTCTTATAATCAGACCACTAAAACAGAGAATGTGTATTTAGACATAAAATGTAGAGGGAGACTAGGATTTTTTGAATAGCTTAGTATAAGTTGATATGCTGTGGGATGTCTTTCTGTGTGCTGTGAATATATGTTGCTCCCATTGGTTAACAAATAAAGCTGCATTGGCCAATGGTAGGGCAGAATGGAGCTAGGTGGGAAATCCAAGAAGGAGAGAGAAAGAAGAAAGGCGGGTCCACCACCTAAGGAGCCAGTCCACCACCTAAGGAGCTACAAGATGTCAGCAGACCAGTAATACCACAGCCATGTGGCAACATATAGATTAATAGAAATAGGTTAATTTAAGATGAAAGAGCTAGTTAGCAAGAAGCCTGAGCCATAGGCCATAGAGTTTGTAATTAATATAAGCCTCTGAGTGATTATTTTATAAGGGGCTATGAGAGTTCGGATGGGAGAGATTAGTCCTGACCACAGGGCTGGGGAGACTGAGAAATTTCTCCCTATATTGATATGTGCTCCATATTGTAAATGCCATGCAGACTCTTACTACATCAAAATAGTACACAATGGAATTGTATTCACTCATAAAGATTAAAGTAGGAGATTTTCAAAAAAAGGATTGATCTGAAAATTGTTACATGAGGTAATCTAGACTCAAAGATAAATGAATATGTATAGGCATCACTATTATCACAGGCATAGGTCATGGAACTACAAAGGAAAACAAGAGAGAAAAAAGGGGTTTTAAGGAAGGTGAAGAAAGGAAATAGGATTATGTAACATGAAAGTTAGAGGACAAGAAGGTCTAAACTAGAGTGGCTGGAGCCAGGGAGAAAGGAGTTTTTAAAAGCTACCTGTGCAAATACCAAAACAAAATTCTTTACTTTGTATGCCAAGTTAAAAACAATAACAATTTTAAAATGACAAAATTAGCTTTTTCCCCATAAAAATTATCATCCAAGAAATCATGTCAATTTTCAGATTAAGTTTTTGCAAGTAAATCCTTTCATATCAAAGAGATTTTCTAGTTGCAGAGAGCAAAATATATGGCAATCCAAACAATAATTGTGCACATAAATTACTAATAAGTAACTATGCTGGTAGTCTTTAGTTAACTTGACACAAGTTAGAGTCATTTGGGAATAGGGACCCTCTACTGTGAAAATGCCACCATCAGATTTACCTGTATGCAAATCTATAGGGAATTTTCTTGATTAATGATTGACATGGGAGGACCCAGCAGTGTCACCCTTAAGCAGGTAGACCTGAGTTGTACAAGAAAGCAGGTTAAGCAGGCCGTAGGAAGCAATCCCAGTCAGTTTGCTGGAGTTCCTACTCTAGGTTCCTGCCTTCCTTGGCTCTCTGCACTGACTTCCTTCAATGATAGATTTTATCTGAAAGTGTAAGATAAAATTAACTATTTTCCCCCTCAACTTGCTCTGTGTCGTGGTGCTTTATCAGAGCAATGGAAGCCTTAACTAAGATAGCAGTATTTAAAGTAATGTTATAGACAGTTTATGATAAGATGCCTACATACCTGGGAATGGGCCATGGCAGAAGACCAAAGGGATCTTAAAACAAAACCTGTTGGTTTCCATTTCTATATGAACATATCACACATACTTTCCTATCATTCTGCACTATACTTTGCTGAGTCATGGAGTCTGAATTGCACATGGGTGATATAACTGCTGCTGGCTGCATTTGCAATTTTTAACATTATCCCAATTGAACAACTCCTTGAGAACTCCTTGTTGGTAAGCAACAGAAGGTAAGAGGGTCCAGAACACGTGTATCTTTAACACTAACAGCTAACTTCACCACTCAAAGTATGGCCTGTGACCTGGCCTCAGTTGAACCACTTGGAAACTTTTTTGAAATGCAGAGGATCAGGTCCAGCCTAGTACCAAGAAATCAGAATGGACACTGACCCCAATACCAAGATACTTTCTCAGTGTGTCTAAGTTTCAGAAACACTGGCCTGCCTCACAAGTGATTTCATCAGTCACTTTGAGTCATGAAACTGCATATCTCTGATTCCTGGGCCTTATTAGTTTTATGTATTGCTCTGTGGATATATCACTTCCTGGCATTCAAGGATCTGTGAGGGTACCCAAGGAAATACCTGCTATGGCCACAGAGAAACCATTTGGCCATGATTGAGCCTTTCACATCAACACTTCCAACAGTCTATATTTTGAAGAATTTCCCTGACTATGAGGAAACAAAATGATTCCTCAATCTACTTGCAGAATGGTGTAGCATCTGCTTCATGAAACTGCTCAGGGTGAGGGGTGTGGGTAATGGAGGGTAGGGGATGGGGGATGAGAACATAAGGGAACACGATGGTCAAGCTGGAACAGAGATGGAGTGGGAGACCAAAGAAAGAGATACCATGATAGAGGAAGACATCATGGAAAAAGGAAGAAACTTGGTGCCAAGGAGGTTCCCAGGAATCCATAAGGATGATTCCCAGCTTAGACTACTAGTAACAGTAGAAAGGATGCCTGAACTGGTGTTCCCCTGTAATCAGACTGGTGAATACCCTAACTGTCATCATAGTTCATCCAGTAACTGATGGAAGCAGATACAGTGATCCACAGCCAAGCACCAGCCCGAGCTCCAGGAATCTAGTTGAAGAGAAGAAGAGGGATTCTTTAAACAAGGGGCATCAAGATCATGATGGGGAAACCTACAGATACAACTGAACCAAGCAAGTGGGAACTCATGAACTTTAGACCAACAGCTGTGGAGCCTTCATGGGACTGGACTAGGACCTCTGTATAGGGGAGACAGTTGTATAACTTGGTCTGCTTAGGAGGCCCATGGCAGTAGGATGCAGATCCATCCCTAGTGTATGAGCTGGCTTTTGGGGGCCCACTACCTATGGTGGGACACCTTGCACAGCCTTGATGCAGGGGGAGGGGCTTGGACCTGCCTCAACTGAATATACCAGGCTTTGCTGACTCCCCATGGGAGGCTTTACCTTTTTGGAGGAGGGGATGGAGGATGGGTTGGGGGAGAGTCACTGGGGGAGACAGGAGGAGCAATGAGAGGGGGATCTGTGGTTGGTATGTAAAATTAATAAAAATTTCTTAATAAAAATAAAAAAACTGAGTTATCTCTGAAGTAATGAGTATACTAGAATAGTAAAAGGGGCTGCTCAGTTCAGAAATTATAAGCCTATAATTTTGAAGAAAATAGCACCTAAAATATAAAATTGAAAAAGGATATGCAAACAGACAATGGCTGGACCACATATCCCAACCAATTCTCCAGTCCAAGAAGAAAAATAATTGCCTTGACCTCAGCCAACTAGCATGCATGGTCAGAAAGAGACAGGGAGCTGAGAGTTTCTCTACATTTTGTCTCTGTCTTCAACAATGCACCAACCATGGAAATGCAAATTATATTCAACTATTCACTTAAGATGCTCTTTGTAATTAGTCTCTCAGCCTCCCAGCCATTAGCCTCCACTCACAGAGTACCTGAAGTCTTCTCCTTCTTCACTAAACACATTCCCATTCCCATTCTTAACAAAGATAAGAAATGAGGACTGGCTCTATGAATGCAGCGAACCAAACCAATAGCCTCTGTTTGTTCTCATCTTCATGGTCTTTGCTTTCTTTCTAAAGATGTTCTGATTTGATTTTGTTAGATTATTTCACAATCACATTTTTATGTCATATTTTATTTTTATGACTTGTAATTTTAAGAGTCATGGAACTCCAACATCTCCTGTGAGGTCTTGAAGCAACCTTGAAATCTGCTTCCAATATACCCCTGCAAAGTCACACTCAATCAGCTGCTCTCCAGCACCCTTCTCCTCCCTTCATGGCTTCAACCACAACAGGTGATTAAAGCCATAAAGTGATTAGTCAGCCCAATTTTTCCAAAAATGTACCTTTATCAGCAATGAAAGCCCTACATGCCATGAAACTCTCTAGCCATAGGCAAAGCTGGACAGTTAGTTAACCCTGCAAGACTCTAATTTGCAATGCTGTTCCAAAACTCATTCCCTGTAGATGTGGTTTCTTTTAGGAGGAATACTTGTCTTACTTCTAAATGACAGTTTATAAACCAAGTGAACTCTTCATAACTTACCAAGACCTTGTCTAAACAGCCATTCCTCTGTTAGCATTCTGATCTGTTAACCCCACAAGAATTCATCACACCCTACTGCAAGACACACTGAAGTGTAGACATGATCTGGTCACGGTGGTCTGACCCTCTAGACAGTGGATTCCCCAAGAGCCAGTGCTGTGTTCATCCATTACTGTCACTACTGCTTCGGGCCATGTTTGTTTCATGAATAATAGATTGATGACTTAGCTAGTATATTTATCAACCAGTTGGACTTTTCTTTAAAATGTTCTAAAAGGCACAAAGTAAGATGAAGAAAGTAAGATGAAGATATGGACAGTATAGCGTAGACATCTTATAAGGAAATAATGAACAATTAAGTAAAATTGACTACCCAGAATATCTATTTACCTCGATCTGGGTGGTATTGTCCTGCCCATCATCCAGTAGCAGGTCAGTGAAGCCTCTGGGCTCTGGTGAGTCTTGGCCCATGCTGGCTCTGTTTGTGTCCACTGCCTTAAAAGGGTCCAAATTTCTTTTCCACCTGTGGCTGTATGCTTGTGAATCCACATCCACCCCATCTTCTCTTTGAGGAAAAGCCTTTGAAACATCATACTTCCAATCTGAAAGAGAAACAAGTATATTAGCTCTAGGTGTGACTCATATACATAATACCTATTAGAGTAGAAAATGTACTTCTGTTGGTCATTAGCATAGGAAAGGAACTAGTTATAATAAAACCAAATTGTCATATCACACGATGTGGAAATCTGAGTGTTGTGGCTTAAACAGAAAATGTGTCCACAGATTCATATAGAGGATGCTTGGTGCACAGACAGTTGGCCCTAGAATAGAGAGAGTCTTGCTAGAGGAAGGAGGTGATCTAGTGTGTTTTTGAAGGTTACACTTTATCCCCAATTCCATTCTTGCTCTTTCAGTTTCCTGTCTACCATGAGATGAACAGCCTCATACCAACATGCCTCCATCACCATGATGCTGTATTCAAGTGCATGGGGAAACTTGTATGGGGAATCTTTGAACCACGACTCAAACAAGGTAATCTTTCTTTTTCCCCCAGCTATTTGATTCCAAGTGACATATGATATACTGGGTACAGTACAACTGCAGGGTACATCATAAAATGAATCAATGATTCCTGTGGTGATCTCTAAGGGACACTCAAACACACAGCTCTCTATGAATGCATTTATCATCCCTCTGCACATACACACACGCGCGCGCACACACACACACAGCGAGAGAGAGAGAGAGAGAGAGAGAGAGAGAGAGAGACAGAGACAGAGACAGAGACAGAGAGAGAGACAGAGAGAAACAGAGACAGAGAGAGACACACAGAGACACACAGAGAGAAACACAGAG
Organism: Peromyscus nudipes; assembly: GCA_902168325.1. NCBI lineage: Eukaryota > Metazoa > Chordata > Mammalia > Rodentia > Cricetidae > Peromyscus > Peromyscus nudipes. The sequence goes on along the minus strand of CABHPH010137979.1, from coordinate 23,548 downwards.
AGAAAGCTGTTCTGAGAAAGCAAGTTAGAATCCTAAACTAAATAATGAAAGACAGGCATCTTCAGCTCATTTAAAAATGAATGACATGAGCCGAATGTTGGTGGCGCACACCTTTAATCCCAGCACTCGGGAGGCAGAGCCAGGCGGATCTCTGTGAGTTCGAGGCCAGCCTGGGCTACCAAGTGAGTTCCAGGAAAAGGCGCAAAGCTACACAGAGAAACTCTGTCTTGAAAAAACAAAAAAAACAAAAAAACCAAATGAATGACATGATGAATGTGTGAGTTTATGCTGATTTTACATGAGTTATACCAGGCTGCAAAGGGACAATGATATGCTACAACGGGTTAAACCATAGTGGAATTTTCTTCCTGTAAATGTGTTAACCTATCTTGTAGTTTACAAGCCAGACTTGGTTCATTGCCTGACTCATTTGATAAGCAACACTCTCAGGAGGCATCACAAATGTGCTTGCTCATTTGCACTGTCCTCACCTTGGGAACTTGTCAGGGTGGTAAAGGATGACATTGACAGGCACTTACAGAAATGGATGGGACAGCAAGGAGATCAAATCACAAAGGTATTTTAAAGCCATCTGCAAGGACTGGCTCTGCTGACCCAGCTCCTCCTGCCACTACAGGAGGGAATATTAGATTTAATCATGACTCCTAGTCTTTCATTTCAGTAGGTCAGTAGGGGATGGAACACCACAAGGATTGAAAATTCAGTTTCCAAACAAGAGGAACAGCCTTCTACCCAAGCATTACCAAAATACAGGAATTGGTAGCCTTTATAGCTGTCCTGATATGGGTTCACAAAGGGCAAAAGGAACACTGATTTAATCATGGATGTGATGTTCCCCTCAATATGAGAACATTTTGTGAAACCTAAAGGTGTTTAATGCAGAGTATTATTGAACTTAATGCAGAATCAGCAACTCATAACTTCAAAGCCTATAGGCCACCACTATTTTTCAGCAACAACAGAGGCTGGACATGCCTTGCTTTCAACTCAGAAAGTTTCTGAGTTGAAATGACAATCCTTCTGAACAAGACAGGGCAGTCTAATTCCACTAAGATCTAAAAGATATTTTAAAGTCTAATGGGTTGATAGATGGAGTCTTAAGAGAAGCCTTACCTTGCAATAACAGTATCTCCATTTAGCCCTATGAGGAACCATGGGTACCAAATTCACCAAATTTCCACCAGGAGAAATCGGGGAGCCAGTAAAAGGAAGAGCTGTTCTCCTCTCAGTGAACTGCATACCAGAATGGACCCATATGCTTTGTAAATGGCTGGGTAGCACCTCCCAGGCACTCTGCATGCACTGAATGTTCAATATGAACATCTAATTAGCACTATCAACTTCATTGTGGAAAATATTTATTTGCAGCATTCTGCCTCTGCCTGACATTTGACAAGACTTCAATGTGCACTGACTGACTGACTGAGTGAAGGAACATGCTACAGACATTCTCTTTGGCACAAGAGTTATTGGCCCAGGAAGAAATAAGTAAGATACCAAGGCTAAAATGCTTTCTGATCTGCTTGCTGGTTATGGGTCCGGGGGAATTTATAAAATTCTCTAGGTTTTTGTTACCCTGTATTTTAAGACACATTGGACATAGTGGAAAGGCAAGCATCTTTTCTTCAGTCTGTGTCTGGCTCTAAGAACTATGATACTCGGCAAAGCTACACAAAGCAATTTGTTTGTCTCAATTGTATATCCAGTCTCATTATCAAAAATATACTAGGCAGCTTACAACAAAGTTAAGCAATAACATTTTCTAACAACCACATAAGACCTTCTGGGACAAATCTTAGGTTAACCTCAGAGATGCCCTTACAGGTAGGGTGGTGAGTCTTAGTGAGTTATGAGAGCAGCAAGCTGTGCCAAGGCTGTCCCAGCCCTTCACTCTTGCTTCTCTCTCTCCCTTCTCTTGCCCTTCATCCATTTCCTTCTCCTCCCTCTCCTTTCTTTTAGATTCTTTTCATTTTTATTTTATCTGGTAAAGTTTTGCCATGAGGTACAGTCTGGTCTGCAGTTCTGCTATTCCCCTGCCTCAGCTTCTCTAATGTCTGGGAATACAGTTGCATGTCAGTGAGCTCAGCCTCTTTGTTAAACAGGTTGGGTTTGCTTCTCTGACATGAAGGTTACCAGTTCTCTACTGGTATGTCACAGCATAGCACAACTCTTCCCATGGCCCTCCTCAGGCCCACTAGCCTCACTCTGGGACCCAGACTCCAGACACGATGAAGCAGACAGAATAATTATCAGTGGAAGAGGCTCTTTCATTGATTCTATTTTGCACCCCTCTCAGATCCCCTTTATCATTCCCTTCAGCCCCTTTACTCTAAAGAATTCAAATGCAAAGGAGCTTCAGATCCTAGGAAGGAAAATGCCCATATTTCTCACTTATGTTGAAAACCGACTAATGTGTTGAACATTTCTTTAGCACTCACATTCACTCCTTTGCAGGATTTGGGGGGCAGTAGAAAGAGCAGAAAGGTTCTTTGGTAAAACATGCTTTTATGATCACATGACTTCTGAAGTCAGGACTCCTGACAGTATTGGCTTCCTTTTTATTCTCATTGCTTAGTAATATTTTGTTTAGTAATATTTTCTGATTAAAAAATGATTTGCTAGTCATACTTTAAAATAGCTCACTTTTAATATCATAGATTCATTGTATATATTAGTTGGGTTCAATGTGATATGTCACCCATTGCTACAGCATGCAGAGACCCCATCATACAGCCATAGTGACCAATCTACAGCCACACAGCACTGTCTTGCTAACTGCTTGCTCTTACTAGAATCCATTTCTGCAAACTGAGAAAGCCAATTCTTTGCTCACTCTAATTGGATTTACAAAAAAGTAAACAGACCCTGAGAAAGGCCTGAGAAGTTTCTTAATGAGAAAATTTGTAAGTTTAGGGTCTGGACTTGCAAAATCCTGTTGGGCTGCCATTTTTTACTGAATTCCATTTTCTCTGATAACGTTATAAATAAGCAAGGATTCTCAATCGTGCATATAGAATGCCTCACTCTAGGTCCATAATTCAGCTTGTAGATGACTCAAGATGGAAGTATGAAATTGGCTTAGATGATGATCCTATTTTGGAATGTATTTTAGAGAATATAACATAAATCACAAAGGACGCTTTAGAGAAATGAAGGAAGGAAAACTGGAAAAGTTACAGTTCGGTTATCTATATTATAATTACTTATCTGCATTTCATGGGCTTTCAAAATGCATACAAACATCTTAAATTATTCTTTAAATTGACAACCAAACAAGGCATTCAGAGACAAGACAGAGGGAACTATGGGACATAATGTTTTCCTTCCAAGCTTCGGTAAAAACACATGCAATAAGACAGACCTCTCAACACTCTACTCAACAGATTGTCTGTGGTCTGTATACTGCATGCTACTTAAACCACCCATGGAAAATCTTAAAAGAGAATTTTCTCCAACATTCCTTGCTACTGTAATTACTCAGTTCCTGGAAACATTAATTCTATTTAATGACTTCCACTTGGATATAATGGGAGAAAGTTTTACAAACCCATTATTTCTCAACTGCTACATACAATAAGTAAATTGATATTAGTACATCTTTAGGTAGTTTATTAGATTGAAGTAGTAGATATAGTGTTATTAGGGAAGATATTTCATTATATTTCCAATAAGACATCATCATGAAGCCTCACAATGACTAGTTAACCTGAAAGAACCAATAAATAAATAAATAAATAAATAAATAAATAAATAAATAAATAAAT
>CABHPH010137979.1:0-16807 GCA_902168325.1 Peromyscus nudipes | reverse complement strand
TGTGTGTGTGTGTGTGTGTGTGTGTGTGTGTGTGTGTGTGTGTGTGTATCTTGTGACTGTACTGCTAGTACAGGCATGGACACTGGCATTTACTGACCATTCATACTTATGAACAGCAAATTAATAAATGCTTTTTAGTGTAGCTTATTTCTCACCTGGGGCAGTGTTCTTAAATTTTATGTATTTCATAAGTTTGCCCTTCGCCCAAATTCTTTTGTTTTTAATCTATATTTGTGCATCATCTGATGAAGGGCATAAGAGTAAATAATGACAAAAATAATCTGCAAAAGCATCCTTTTTAGATCATATGAGCTTTGGTACAAAGTCAGGTTACTTTTGAGTTCAGGAAATTCCATAACACTGTGCCTACACATCAGACCTCTATGATTGACAGACACAGTAAACATGACATGTCATTGAGGAAGGTGCACATGACCTCTTGAGATTCAGAAATAATGAAGCTGATAAAGAGAGAGCAGGTTTAAGGTAGAGGTGGAAAGTAAGTAGAGGAATGCTTCAGATACTAAGTTCAATCTGAGGAAGGAGCGAATAAGAACCTGAAAAACCTGTGGACAGGAGCACAGTCTCTGTGTTCTGCCTCCACCTCTCTCCTCCTGAAGCCCATTGCCAGATTCCTTTTGAATGAAGAATATTTGGAATTTAAGGACACTATGAAAAATGAATTGGAATGGAAAAATCTAATCATCATGAAATTGATCCAAAATCCACACTGAATATATACAATGAACACTTTGGATATCTTATTATTTTACTGTGAAGTAAATTGATTAATAGACATGCCAATTTTATAGATATAGAAGGCAAATTATACAATGGGCAATAAACCGTCATTAATAAGACTAAAGACAACTTTATGTGTGGATGAGGTGGTGCACATTGTAACCCCAACACTTAGGAGGGTAAAGAAGGGGACAGTAAGTTTGTAGGTGACTTGAACCACATGGTGAATTTCAAGCTAACCTGAGTTACAAGAACTTGTCTTAAAAAAAAAGATGAAAAACCCTCACAACTTTAAGATACTTTATTGAAGTGTAAAATATGGAATAAATCTACACTCATGGTTATGAACTAAGAAGTTTCATGCATTGCTTCCAACAACTTACAGTTAGTAATAAAATAATATATTGTACTGTGATCCCATTTTACATATGAACACATTGATATGCATGAACAGGTATGTGTTGTACCAGGGAAATCATCAAAGGTGGGTCTAGAGGCTCTACCTTAGTTGCTATCTAACCTGCCTTTGAGTAATCTTTCATAGGGTCAAGATAACTATTTTTATCACAGCCTAGTGATAGAACACCATAAAATAAAAAGTAGGAAACACATGCTATTGGAATCAGCCAAACAAGGCAAATAACCTGTCATATGAATGTAGATGGGAAAGAGAGTCTTCCATTTTGCCAGCTATGTTAATACAAGAAGATGAGCCACTACTAGCTTAAACGTGAGGCAGAAATAGTGTACGTCACCGATAGTATGCCTAATATAGGTTTAAGGTTCGGGAAGAGATTGAAAGATAATCTCATTGAGAGTTTCCTAATAACTAGCTAATAATGCTGTCCCCTCATTCGACTTAGTAAATTTCAGCATTGACTTTACGGTTAAGATAGTTTTTCATCCTATAGTCAAAGCATACTTATTCAATAACTCAGGGCATTTGCTATTCATTCAGACACATTAGTGGAACTGGGCAAATAGGCTCATTTCAACATGGGTTACAATCTATAGATAATCTATAAACAGGTAAAGAGTACCTAATTAAATAAAAGATGCTCATGTTTCCATAAGATCCTTGTGTTTTTTCAGGACACATTATATTATAAGCCCCAGAATAGCAATTCGGTCTATAACTGCAACCATCAGTAGTATGAGATGATGTGTTCTTACAGTCTTTTTGGTTCCTCCCAATCCTAAAAGCCTAATATAAATATATTGTTAACATATTGTATTAAATTTGGGGCCATCTACTAGTCCATATTTGTTTTCAGGTTTTCAAATTTATTATGAAAAGTATGTATGTATGTATATATGAATGCATATAATATTCAGTGGCTTCATAGCATAATAAAATCTAAAACCATGTGTTACAATACCTTTCCATTTCTGTTCATCATTAGACATCTGAAACCCCTGTTTCCTGTGCTATGAATGACTGATTTTCAAATGAAGGCCAGGCACTAGAACCAAATCCCAAGGCATGAAAGAAATGACTGCCAGTGAGGGAAACAAAAGATTCTGTAAACAAGGATCAGTCATGGACAATAACACCTCCTGGGTAAATGTAAACTTCTGAACCAGAACAGGCCAGATGGAATCTATTGATACGATGGTACCCAGGGTCAGAAATGATGTCTAAATGTTTTGGGTCCAAGTCACAGAGGGACTTCTAGTAAATTCAGGCTGCCAGATGTCTGATCAACTCATTCTCATCTCATGTTGTTATCACATCACACTCTGTGTGTGGAGTTAGAATCCATAATGGCCCAGTGTGGAACTCAGGGTTACTCAACCATTGACTACAGATGTTATCGAACACATGCCCTTATATCTGTAAATTGCATCTGATTAATTCAGGTAAATCATACCATTATCATCCCAAATTTCTACAGGTTAAATATTCTTGATAGATTTTAGTAGATTTGAACATTGCCCAATAAAACTTAATTTATTCACTCAATGGTTTCATGCCCTCTTGAACTTCCTCTTCAAAGTTCTTTTCAACTTTGCCTTATGGTACTTGATGACTATTGGTCGTATGCCATCATTTGCCTTAGATGGAGTTTACCAATGGGTAACAGAATTTATTAAGATATAGATTGAGGAAATACACACACACACACACACACACACACACACACACACACACGAATGCAGAACAGAGTAGACAGCAGAAGTCGTCCTCTGATCTAACTGGGAGTGAATCCACCTCGCAGGCAGGAGCAGAGAGAAGGGGCATGTGATCCTTCTTCAAATCCTTATAAGAGGTTACCTACAAGGGCAGGAAGCACCGCCTCCTTTGGGCTATATAGCCCAAGGTCATGGGCAGGGCAAATACCACTACAATTCACCACAAACTTTATCTTTGTCATTGATTTTTAAAACACCACACCTCTAAGTTTATAACTATATGATTTTAGGAAAGTCCATCAACTTGAGTGACCATTTAAAGGTAGTTTTAGGAGACAGAATAATATAAGTTCTTAGACTGAAACCTCATGCCATTTTTCTGAAATTTGACTACATGATTCTGCAGTCAAACCTGAATAACTTTACTCACTTCTTTCTAAAAGGAAAACAATATTTTACATTACTGAAGAACTAAATTATGGGGTACTCCCTGCTGCTCATGGAGAATATATATTAAGATCTCAAGCAGCTGCCTGAATTCATCAACACTACGGAATCTTTTAATCAAATTCCTTTTCTATCCTTAACACTGTTTATCAGACATCTGCCACCCTCACTTTTGAAGTTCTTAGAATCAATATTAGCAATAACTTTCTTCTTTCTTATCGAGTCTAGAACTTCCCAGCTTCACTTAGACATATCTAAACTGTTGGCATCATTTTTCTTGTGGCCAGGTACCATTATGAAATATAATAAGGGCTTATTATGTTAACTGATAGCCAAGATGCAAGAGCTATTCACTGACTAATGGACAGGTAATGTGCACTGCATGGATATCCCAAACAACAATAACAACAAATGATTTCTATTTTGGTCAGGATGGAAGTGCATGGTTATAAAGTGAGGCTTTATAACACTAAACAGAACAGGAAACATTTTGAAATATGACCATTTAATTTTGGAATGTTCCATTAAATGGTTCAAGGATACAGATTATAATTTGAAAAAGAAAGCAAAACAGAACACATTATAATGTTTGGCATTTTCAGAAGTCCACAGCAAGGTTATCAAAGCTAAGGGCATGCTTCCAACCAGCTTCCTTGTCAAATCATGACACAGTTGAGGTGACCCCACCAGAGTATACCCTATATCACCTTGTTATTCACACAATCATATCTTTGCTTAAAATTGTTAGCCTTGACTACTTGGAGAAGTCAAGTCATTTCTCAAGAAAATTAGAATCTGCCCTGCAAATTTTATGCAATTTCCTATACTTTTCTCACCTCCTTTTCATAGATGAGTTCCATTAACTAAACGATCAGAATTATCGTGGTGTAATTTTAAGTCCTTTGAAAGGTTCAAAGAGATTAGTGCAGCAAGAGAAAGCAATTTTCCCCCAGTTATTCTACTTCTCACATTTGATTCATATATTTAATGAAATAAATCTTCAGGCAGCCTTAGAACCATAAAGCAATGGACAAAGGCACTTAACTTTGATTTTTTTCCAAATAAAATTACAAAGAAGCTCTGTGAAAAAAGAAATCAAAGGCAAGATGTGTGCTTCTGAAAGGCAAAGACAACTGTAAAATGAAGGACCCAGAATGATTTATTAGTAACAGTAAACAGCGTGTGATTATGTAAGTCAAACTGGTACATTGCTTTTACATTTAAATTTGAAAGATTTTACATAAAAACTGCATTCAATTCACGAAGCAGTTTTTAAATATTTAGAAGATAATGCACCAAAGCTATTCATTGCTATTCATTTATCTGATTAAATTTATGATTAACTCAAGATAATATATAGATGAAATATTTAATATGAAAAGAAAGTTTTTTATATAAACCTGTGATTTTTATTTTAAAAACAAATCATCTTTCAAATCATCTTGTCTCATTCTAAAGGCAGGGAAAATGCAAAATCAAAACTTAAGGGTATGTTGAGGAGCAGAAAGATCTGTATAGATGTAGTTAAGAATTTTTGGAATTCACAAGCTGTACTATACTCTTAATATTTTAGTTTATGCTACTGAGTTTCTTAAGATTTTCCCCCCAGTGTTTGTGGAAAGAAAAATACTTATATTTTAATTTCAAGTAACATTCATCCAAGAGGCAGTTTTAAAATAAAGGCCAAAGAATGCTTAAAATGCTAAGAATGTCTAGTTATTCCATTACTCTCCAGAATGGCAACTCCTAATTAAACTGCAAGATTGTCTATGTTTAGGATGATTATATATTTTAATGAACATTGTAAATAAACCACAATCAACAAAAATCACATTAAGAAGAAAAGTCAAGACAATAAAACCTCTAATAAAATTAAATTTGGATTTTTGTGTTCTATTCCTAAAATACACAAATCGTTGCGAGAGTATAAAATTTTGGGGATGACGTTATATATCACATTTTTCTATTTATCATATTGATATGAGTTGGGAATATGCTAAACCTAAAATCTTTGAGATTGAATTTTTATTTCTGATATTTCAGATGTATCCTACATGTTTACCTTGAACCAATATTCACAAAAAGTAAACAGCAGTAGGTTATTATTTGATCTTGAGAGCAAATTTTATAACATACAAATGTACAAAAAGTATTAATGCCAGTGAAAAATATTAGGAAATTATTAGTAAATCTGAGAGAGGACTGCAATTCTTATATATTATTGTAATGTCCTCATCTCTTCAGGAAGATATGTGTAACAGATATTTTTGCATTCTGTACTTTTCAGTTATTAGTAAGACCACTGAACCCCCAAAATTCTAAGAAATACTCAGCTCCTATGGAAGACTAACACAGGCATTACAGTAATGAAAATGAATATGGCTTAAAACCACACACAACAGCGCTAAATTCATTGACCACAGGCCACAAGAAGAGCATGTACGATTATCTGATATAAGAGTCTCAATTTGAACAAGATAGAATGAAGGTGAAAATAATCATTAAGCTGTGGATTAAAAACAAGCCAGGCTTGGGAGTTCATTCTTGAAACCACAGCAGTGGGGAGCAGAAACAGGCAGATCCCTGGAGTTTGCTGGCTGGCTGACCTAGCCTGATTGTCAAGCTCTAGACCAGGGACCCTCTCTCCACAAAACAAGGTAGACAGCTCCTGAAGAATGACATCTGGAATTGTCCTCTGGCCTCCAAATGCACAGGCACACATCCACAGACATCAGCACATGTGTACACATGCACCTGAACCCAGGAGCATTCACACACATACACGCACCCACACTGAGAAAGAAAAACTTAAGTTAATTCTAATCCTCATGCCCAGTCACTTTCCCCAATATTCTAACTCACTCTTCTGCTTCTGCATGAGACCTATTTCCTCCTCCTGGGTTGGTTGATACCAGGGTATGTACCAAGTCTTATTGTCATATTATGCTGAGTTTGGTTAATATCACTGGAAAACCTGTCCTTTTCTGAAGGGAAAGGGAGGAGTGGATCTGGGAGAGCGAAGAGGGGATTGGGAAGAGGAGAGGGAGTGGAGGGTGTGGTTGGGATGTATTGTATGAGAGAAGAACAAATAAAATAAAATAATGATGAAGGATAATCAAAAAAAGAATGAGTGGAAAAAAGGATAGAGAATAAATTTAAGATTCTCAACTCTTCTGCCTACATTCTCTTAATAGTAACATAAAAACAAATGGAAATAAACCAGACAAAATACAGAAAACCAATCTGATGATGGATATCTATATCTAAGTTTCACATGATTTGACATCTGCATGTGGATGTATAGCATGCCATACTAAAATCAGAGTACTGGTTTTAATGTAAAATTATGCTATGTGACTGTGATATACACCTGGCAATGAAGAATAGTGAAGTTTGGAAAATGTGAAAAAGAAAACAGTGTTCTTGTTCGTGTTTACAGTAGTCCCAAATGTGCATAAAATAATTTGGTTAGTTATTTAAGCTAGAGACAAAAATTTCCAAGACCCTGGCTAATCAGAAATGCACTGAGCCCATGGAAGTCCAACAACCTGTAGGTATTTAGCTACTTTTGCTTTCTTTCTATATTCTTGCCAAATGATATTAACATTACTAGTCATTCCATTTAACATTGAATCCTGGGTGATGGCTTTATTTCAGTCTTAGTTCAATTAATCTGAGATGAAAAATTGTTTCTCAAAAGAAAGCTGAAAAGTAATCAGGCCTGTGCACACATGTGCACGTATGCGTGCATGCACGTGTGCGCGTGTTCTCTCTCTCTCTCTCTCTCTCTCTCTCTGTCTCTCTCTCTCTCTCTCCACTTCCTATGTGAGATACCATGATAGCTTAGAAACACTCCCAACATTCAATATATGGAAATTACTATTTATCTTGAATGCCAGTCCCATTCCAAAGTAACACTGCAATCACTCTGCTAGAATAAACGAGTCTATATTAAAGTGTTTTTATTCTATTAAAGTGTTTTTATTCTAGAGACATAATTTTCTTGCACATTTCCCCTGAGGAAAGGCAAAATGCTCTGAGACAAACTTTCAAGTGCCCTGCTTGAAAATGGCACGTGAATGAAGAGCAGAAAACAGCACCGTGTTCTCATGCTAATCCACATAATGGCTCACATCTCACAATGCACAGCTCGAGAGTGAAGAGTTTTAACGTGCCTTTTGTTGGGAATTACTTGGCTAGGTATTACTGGGCTGACTAACAGACAGGTGGATTATATAATTTTTTAAGTCATCAACATCTGTCAGTGTTATTTGGAATACTTAGAGAACACTTCTTTTCTTATGGATCAAATACTTCATGAAGTTTAATTAAAATTAAATCAAAAAATATTCTTTCGCTTTACATAAACTTTAAATTTGTTAACCTCTTATTGAGCCTTTTTTTTAAAGATATCTGTGTGGAAAACTGAATTAATTTCCTATTTATATGTAAATTTTAGCTTCTAAATTTGGATTCAGGTCTACTTACTCTGAGAATGTGGTCTCACTCTATCACATTTAAATTTATGGTATATGCACCATGAAAGAACTCTCACCACTTCCTGGTACATATACTAACATCAAATGCTTGAAATACTTCAAAGTAGTCTGCAAACTGTTTATCAAATTTCCCCCTGAATTGCAGAATGGCTTTCCCTTCAGTTCATTGTGAAATCATTCATTACCCATTTATGAATGAAGATATTTCAGTTGCCTGCTTCACAGACCCTAAGGATGTACATGAATGGTGCTAAAGATGCTGCCCTCTCACTACACAGGCAGGAGTGACCAATCTACCAGAGCCTGAGAAGGAGGATAGCGAGAGGGAACAGGAGGCAGGATGGACTGTTACAAGCAAGGAATGCAAGCTGAAATTGTATCACCAGGGGGTTGTATAATACAGACACTGAGTTGAGTGTTTTTCTCTTAGAGGGAGTTTGAAAGCCATCAAGAAGATTTAGGGAGGAAAAGGCATGATCCATGTGGTTCCTGCTTTAAAAAGATTGCCTCATTAATCACTCCAGAATGGACTATAAGAGTATGTTTCTAGAACCTTAGGCTCAGTCGATAAAAATAAAAAAGCATAATGTTTTCTCCTCTGTACATGCTCAGCAATCACACTAAAGTACCAATGAGTTAAGCAATTCCTGTGTGCAACAACGCATGTCCACCATTATCCACTATGACAACAGAATATACAACTTATATCAAAATGTGGAAATGAAGAGCAAAATAATCTAATGTATTCCAGACCAATGATCCTACTTTATATTCCAAGATGAATATTGCAATAATTACAAAGGGAAGCAACATAATTCTTCATTAAAATTGAAGACAAGAGATAATGTATCTAAAATGGTATGTTGGTTAAATGATCACCAACAGCAACCATGTCTAATGTTGACATCTCTACCAGAAGCCTGACCAAGTTTTCTACTTATCGATGGATTCATTTCTGTGAAGTTTTCTCAGAGCCCAGAGTAAATGAAGGCTGTTTCCTGTTCAATAACAAGGCTTTACAGTAGTAATAGTTGTTAAGGAGATTTCTATTGAGTGAATAAGGAAACATCACTATTTCAGAAAAAAATGGCAGATACATGATTGACTTTTACAAACATGAAAGGTAAATTAAAGATTATAAAATAAAAAAGTCAAATATCTACAAACCTAAATTTATTTTTTATTTTTTCCTGACATCAACAATAAAGGTATGCTTAAATTAGAGACTCAAATTTCAGGATGTATCAGAATCAAAGTGTTCCTGAAGATTCTTCAAACATGGCCCTTTTCAAAGATTCAGAGGACACTGAGACAGGCAGATCTGACAGCAATACTTGAGAAACATTGATGTTCATAGAGCACAGAATTATATTTCCTATCTTTATAGACAAAGAGGATTCTTTTCCAAAATCACATGGATAAAGAAAACATAAAATGGTGTGTGGATATTGAATTTGATCCTATTCTCAAAATAAAAAACACTGATGTACGTATTTGGAAACTTATATTAACTCCTTACTTGCATATATCCCCTTTTGAAAAGTGCTTTATCGTGTACTACTGAATTTATTTTTCACAATATTCCTTGAGTTATATAGGGCAGCTTTATTGCTCCCATATTTCAATAAAAGAGATCCAACTGCAAGTGGGTAAAGTACTTCCGCAGCCCCACCTGGCCCACCTCCAGTCATGAGTAGATTGATCCTTGAGCCCAGGGCTTCTGATGTCAGGTTCCATTTCAGTGCCCACAGGAAAGCTAAGGGGGCATTCAGTTTCATTATTCTCTTGCTGTGAGGTTGATATTATTTTTATTATTATCCCAATCCATAGTCATCTACTGTGACTCACAATGTACACCTTAAAGATGGATCCACAGTGGAAATTAGGAACAATCAGAAGCAGAATTCTCTTTGGAATGTGAATCAAACCAACATAGAGAAGCTCAAGATAGTATTGTTTGTTTCTCTTGTCTGATTAAAATTGACAACCCATATGAATATATTGGTTTTTGGCAAATTGCTAGAATCTGTCACAATACCAAACTTATTACCTGGTAGTTGAATCTTGGCTTTTATAAGTGCTGGGATGAATTGGCCTAGGTAGGTAAAGACCTCAGGAAAATCTAGGGTTCAGTTCTCAAACAGGCACCCAAATCATGAAACAGAAGGAACTTAGGTGTTAAAATACAGGTCTGACTCAGCACATCCAAGATTGACTTAGAATTTGGCATCTGGCAAACCCCTGGGAGATGCTGCTGGCAGTCAAGTCTCCAGGCCACATTTGGAGCATTCAGACTAGAGACAGATTAAACTAAAGACTGCAGAAAATAATGAGAATCAAAAAACAGCTCTGAAAGCAGTTGGAGGTAGTAAGAGATAGAGCTGCACAAATATTCTAGTCTCCACAGGGCGTTAGGTTCTTGTATAACCTAAAATTACTAGAGAAAGGAAACTATCACAGCACTTAAGATCTGGCCAGTTTGCCTATGTGACCCTTACCTTCAAATATCAAATAGCCATTTATCCTAAAAACCAGTACTCAGTGGAAGAACACTACTTTCTTCCAGTTTGTTTTATATAAGATAAATAGTATGCTTTTTTCTTACCTTAGCTAGGTTAATCAGAAAAATAAATTAGATTTTAGCCTATTGCAGAACTGATTGCTATCATATATACTTTGGCTACTTATTAATATCAAGTGACTCCCTCAACTCTGGATACAGATTTAGAACTTTCCCCTTTTGATTAAATGTGGGTTACCTAAGGAGATATGCTACTTAAGGACAGAATTGTATCATTAAATGTGGTATTAATACTTTCACAATAAAATATTCCTAAGAACAAGTCAGTAGCCTAAGACTATGCTAATATTGGAAAAATCAATGGCTCCTTAGAGGTTTTTTAAGAGTGCTGAAGTGAACTTCTTATGCTAATATATTTAGATTTTAGCAGATTTGCTACTTATAGAGACAGGTTGCTTTGTAGATCCGGTATTCTTTGTTCAGTAAAAAGGCAACAGTGTATGAAATATTTCCCAGCAATATGGATGACCACATGTGTTGAATGTAGGCTACATGATTTATTTCCTAGTAATATTGTGTCTTGAATTCATCAAATATATAAATAAGTTTTCTTTTATAGCAGATAATGTTATTCTTTTTTTAATGTGAAAATCTGCCTCCTAGATTTTAATAGGTAGCTATAGTGGTTTGAAAGAAAATGGCCCCCATAGGAATTGGTTTTGTTGGAGTAGGTATAGCCTTGTTGAGAAAGTGCTTCACTAGGATGGTGGGCTTTGAGCTCTCCTATGCTCAAGCTATGCCCACTGCAGTAGAGAATTCACTTCTTGTTGCCTGCAGATCAAGATGTAGAACTCTCAGCTCCTTCTCCAGCACCATGTCTGCTTGCATGCTGCCCAACATGACAATAATGGACTAAATCTCTAAAACTGTAAGCCATCCTCAATTAAATGTTATCCTTTATAAGAAAGAGTTGCCATTCTCATGCTGTCTCTTTGCAGTAATAGAAACCCTAAGACAGTAACAAACAAAATACACCAACCTGTTATTGACCATCAATAACATGAGCATGGTGAGCATGACATCTGTTTCTTAAGGATTCAACAATCACATTGTCAATTCTTTTTAAAACTGTAAACATTATTGTCACTCTAAGCATGGAACTCTACCCAGAAACCATAATGTTGGTATGATTTTCTCTCAGTGCTAACTGAAGTAATCATTTCTTTTATTGATTATATTATTTAAATATGTGTTGTTAGATTGGTAGGTAGCATTCCCAGTTGGTTTGTAAACCAACAAAAAGACCCATGTTTAATTAACAACCAGACCCATGTTTAATCAATAACCACCAAGAAATACAGTGGAAACCCAACCAATCTGACTGTCATTCCACAAAACCAGCTACTACCTGCCATACTGTACAGACATACTATGTAGGCTTGGAGAAAGTTTAATGAGAGAATAGAGGTAAGAAGTGACTATGATTCCAAGAGTGTTCTTTGGATTTGAACTCTCTGTTATGTACGGTTTGAGTAAACTCAATCATGAAGTCATGTTCAACTAATAAGTTCAAGATACAAGTGTAACTCAAACTTCATAAATTGATTCAAGAAGAAAATGAATGGCCAGTGAAGGTTTTATAATGCTCTCTGAGATTCTGCTTCTTCATTTGTAGAAATGTATGTGAATTATATTATATTTAATGTCTAAGATGTCAAATAGGGAGAGGCCACTCTAATATTATTCAAAGTGCATTGCCTCCTCAACAAAGCCAAACAAGTTTTAATTTAACTTAAGACAGAAAACATGTAGCATCACCGGAAAGTGCATGACTCAAACACAGCTAAGTAACAAATAGCACAGATTCCATTCTTAATATACTCTAATGCTTTCTAAAATAAAACTCATCAGATGCCCATCATCCCTCTGAAATCAATAAGACTGGTTTGTATTTTTAGACATTTGGTCTTAATGAACTAATTAAAATGCAGTGAGGTCAAAATGATAGATGTAACAAATTTTATAAAACCAAACTAATGGGCTGAATATTTGGATGTATTTGGAGATGAAGAATCTAAGGAAATGATTAATGTAAAACAATAAAGTCATAAGGTTGAGGCCAACCCTATTGGAAAAGTGCACTTATAAAAAAGACTTATAAGAAAATTACCCATCTGCACATCTTTGCCTCTTTTCCTCATCTAAATTAACATAAAAGCCCATATAACATCAAGAAACAAACTGGCTACATTCAGGAAATATATCCTTACAATTAAGTTTATTTGCTGACACATTGTCTGTGGGCTTGTAGCCTCAGAATTATGGGCAACTAAATGTCTACTGTGTGAGCACTGCCTTGGAAATGTATTGTTAGAGCAAAACAAGCCCACTAACACACTAGACAACACTAAGGGAACTGATTCTTTTGTGTTTACCATTTGATTAATTTTAGTGAACAGTACTCAAGAGTTTAAGACTTCCTTCCAGAGACAACTTCCTAGAATCTGTCAATATGCCAAAGCCTTCAACTAGAATAAACATACTACAAAGACCCATTGATTTAGTGTGAAGGAGATGAAAATAAAATCATTTTGCTATTAAAAATAAGAAGCCATGTCATCAAATTGACATTTATGTTTCTCTTTGTATGTCCCACGTGTCAACAGTTTAGAAAAATACAATTGAAATAAGAGGCATGAGGCACTATTAAAATCATCAAAGAAAATTTGAATGGCTCTTAAGGTACTTTGATATCACTTCAATAACACCCAGAATATGATACTTCTCAGGAAATAGAAACATGTTTTCTTAAAGAGAGATTTTTTTCATAATAAATATTCAACTGGAGAATAAAGCAACCAAGTGCCAGGTTCCTAAATAAATATGAATTATCGAAGTTTAGAAATTTCTTTGTGGTGGACACTCCAAGTGGTAACTTTATTTTAGGAAGTGGGGACAGGGAGATCACATTGCCACAAAGAAAGGAACTTAGCAATAACCTGGCTAAAAACTGGTTATCTGGAATCTTCAGATTATACAAGTAAAAATAATAAGTCATATTTTATCTCAAGACAGGCTTCCATAACAAAGCACCTCAGACTTAGCAACTTCTAAATAATAGAAATTTATTTCTGACATTTTTGGTGGGTGGGAAGTTTACGGGCCAAGTTGCTTTCTGTGTCTTCCAACATTCTGTTCTTTACAGAAAAGCTTCTCACTGGATCCTCACATGACTGATGGGCAGTTACTCCCCTCAATATCTTACCTTGGCATTACTCTCATGAGACTTCCACCACAACTTACTTTTCTTAACATCTTGTGACTTAAATTTCTGCATAGGCATTGAAGACCAGTGTCCCAACATTCAGACTATAGCAAACTCCAAGCAACTCAGTTGATAATGGAAAGAAGGCTTTTGTTGTTGTTGTTGTTGTTGTTATTTTTAATGTATTGTTGATGGAAAAAGCACTGCCTATGTACACCAGCTTAGACTCTTCTGAAATGATTTATGGAGTTCATGCCAAGTACAGAACTAAGCTTAGGAGATAGCAAATTGCCACCACATATGAGTACTATATAGGCCTTCATCTCCAACTTTCTAGTTTCCACGTAAGCTTTTGAAAATGTTATGAATAAAAGGAGAATACCATAGTAAACAAAGTACAAGAAAGGTTTTTTGTTTATTTGTTTGTTTTTCCAACATCAATGTATTTTATGTGGGGAAACTACTGTTACCCTGAAAACCCGCAGCCTGGAGAGCCTGGTAGTTCTGATGTTGCTTTCTACCCACAGGCATACAAACATTTATGAGTGTATACATACATGTAAACAAACAAGGAAGGGAAAGTCAGCCAGTGTCACCATGTCCGTTCCCCCTAATTTGCACAGAAGGAAGAGGTAAACAATTATCCTATGAATTTCTTCACAACTTAATTTCCACGCTCAGTGGCCAATAATGTGTCATTGCAATTACTCACCTCCTTGCCAATTCTACAGCTTCCTTGACTATTTACCAAATACCAGATCCAATTATACATCTTTTTAAAAATTCTTATGTTATGTTTTATGTGGAATTATTATTGTTCACTTCTTTCATGATCTTGTCTAAAGTCCGTTAATCACACTCCCTTCAGTTTCCTATATTGGCCTATATTCCTTGTGAAAGTTTTTCTCACCACATACAGATTCACCATGACGTTACTTCCTGAAACAGTAAGCACCAAGGCAATTTATTTTTCCTCTGACTCAGAGTCAGGGAAGGTGCAGCCATGGGTATGTGAAACATGGCCTTTCTGTGACTTCATATTTCCGAGTTGATACTGCTTTCTGCCAACACTTGAGCCCACAGACTGGCTGACAGCCCTGACCTAGCCACACAAACCACTAGCTGGTTGAGGAACTAACAATTTACATCTCATGGTGCAATGAGGAGCTTGTACTAAGTTGATTTTGTTGAGGATTGTGGAGCTACATGTAAAATCAGCCACTTACCTATTTCTCCTTAGAAATGAGACCTACATCCTACTTAAAAGAACACTCCTACAGTGTAGGCAATTAATTAGACTTCGTCTCTGGCTTTCCAAAAGATCAACATATGATATGCTGCATCCATTTTACTTTCCTATACTTAAAGCTTTCAAAAGTCTGATATTAAAACTTAGGACACTTCAATGTAAAACATCCTGACTTTTACATTTTACAAGTTCATGAGAGTTGCTTTGAGAAAAAAAATAGTGTTCTACTTTGAGTTATCTTTTGCTTCTCTAGACTGTTTCTGCCAGCTTGTGAGCCTCACTCATTCACTCTCTCACGGGCTGTGCTAAGTGAGGCTAGAGACCAAGTCAGGCTGGTCTCCCAGGGAGCTCAGGCTCCATAATGATAGCTTCCACCAGACGGTACTTATTAATGGTTGTTCTCCCCTCACCCCCCATGGCTGAAGGGTTACCATCCCCGAACCACTTCCTCTCTGACTGGTCATTTTTCAGTAAAGGGAAATTCCATTATTGTACTTTTTTTTCCCTGTCCTGGTCAGACAGCTATTTTCCTAAAGGCAAATGCGAGCCCTTTGCCTCTGACTCCACTGGCTCGTCCGAAGGCATTTTGTCCAGTGCTTTTGCTTACTAACTGCAGGTGATAACAGCAATTAGAAATTTCCATTTAGAAATGAAGAGGCTGTGGACTTGAAAGGACAGCCTTCCTTTTCTACCAGAAACTACCGTGGTGAAGAGAACGATAGTGTAATTCTTGCACTGGCAGTAAGTGCAGAAGCACTGACATTGGTTCTCACTGGCGATGGAAATTCTCAGTTCATAGATGATGTCAGGCAGTAGAACATCTCCATCAACTGCAGATACGATTTTTCACAAACATACCTTAGCATGACGGATGAAGAAAATTAAAATTAAAATTCAGACCCATTTAACTAATTATGGTTCGAACTAGAATTCTAAATTTTTACCTATCTACTGAAAGAGTCCATGCATTGCTCATCACACAAAAGTAAGGAAACTTTAGCAAATAAATAATACCACGTTATACAATTTTAATATATTTTTTCTTAATTTTGGTTAGTCACTATATGTAGACAGTGTTTTAAAATGTATTACTTCATAGATGGCAGGAAAGTACCTAGAGGACATTAATTAACCCAGAGTCTTTAATTGATCAATTAAATGCTACTCCCTTCCTCTTTATCACAGCATTAAATAAAAGTTCAGGCCTCTATGATGTCTATATTCTAATGCAAAAGTTTAACTCGGTCCCTGCATCTCTTCTTTCCTTAATCACTACATTCTTGTTCACTGTTGCGAGACACATCTTGGTAACATTCAGTGACCTGACCAGAAGCTTCCAGAAAATAAGTGCTGAGACTGATTCTGATAATCAAGCCCATAATAATTTGTCTTCGTGCAGCATGCAAACCTTGCAGCTACAAAGAACCGCTTCCCAACACTCTGTGTAATTATTGAAGATTCTTCCCTCAATGTCTCCTTCTCATCACTCCCTATACTTAGCATGTCTCCCTTTAACTGCTCTGCTTCTTAGGCCCCAGGTCATGGTGCCCAGCTTGATTATACATTCATAAGACCTTTTTCCTCCTTGTCATGGCAATTAACATGCTGACTCACATCAATGTAATCAAACCTGCCCTGACTTTTGGATGGGTTGAGTCAACCTGTTACTATCTCAGTAAAGACACATCACTACATAAAATTTGAATAATGTTTGTGAGGGCATAATAAGTGGGAAAGATATGTGACAAGCAAAAGTCCAGGACAACATAAGATTTTCTAATAAACCCTTGATTGTGGCAACTCCCAGTGCATCACCAATACCTAGGTATTTTTTCTTTATCCTAAACTTTCTATATTATGAGAATTGACCTCCAGTCTCTGTCCTGGCTGCCTAGGAATTCTCACCTGCTCTCTTTTGCCTAGGAGACCATAGCAATCTCATTTCAGACCTT
>CABHPH010137978.1:1158-27323 GCA_902168325.1 Peromyscus nudipes | reverse complement strand
GACTTTTTTTTTTTATTTTTAATTTTTTAGCAACATGGCCCTACGTTCGTTCCCCTTCTAGGGAGTGACCAATAGTAGTGGCAGTTTGCCTGTATTCTTTTGGGAGTCTTGGGCCTCCCTGACCATTGACTCATAGGGATGTAATCTATTCCTAGCAATCATGTTTTTGTTTAATAACTTACGAAGAATCTGCATTTTAATAAGATATCCAGATTATAGGAATCTTCAGTAAAGTTTGAGATGTACTACTTTGATCAATGAAAGTTGGAGTGTGTGTGTGTGTGTGTGTGTGTCAAAGCTCATCACTATTTAATTTGAAGTGTTTTGCTTATTAATTCTGATTCATTTGGTCAAAGAAATGGGTTCAGATATGGTAATATTATAAGATCATACATACCTGTATTTATAACTCCATTTCTGATTCATCCTATTGCTTTTCCTGGTCCTATTTGCTGGTCACTGTCAGGGTTTATTGTATCAAAACTATCCCACAACACTTGTGAATGACAGGTAGGAATTCAGTGAACATTTTTTAAAAGGAAATTATTTATTTTCATTTGTATTAATGTTTTGTCTGTATATATGTCTGTGCCCCATGTGCGTGCCTGATGGGAAGGCCTGAAGAGGATGTTGGATCTCCTGGAGCTGGAGTTAGAGATAGTGGTGAGCCACTGTTTGGGTCCTGGGAATCAGACTCCGGTCCTCTGCAAAGAGCAGCCATTACTCTTAACTGATGAACCATCTCTCCAGCCCAACAATGAACATTTCTTTCATTTTTTTAAAATTAAATTTTCATACAATATATTTTATGTTTTTCCCCTTCCTCCGACTCCTCCCATATCGTCTCCACCTCTTTATCTACCCAACTTTATGTGTTCTCTCTCACACATACACACACACACATACTCATTCGAGAAACACCCCTCAAACAAAAAACACACACACACACAAAATAAAAACAAATAGGCAAAATACTATTAAGACAAAAAATGCCAAAACAAAGCAAAATGAATCGAAAAGTTTATAAAAATACTATTGTGTTTGTTTTGTGTTCGGCAAGCTCTGAAGTGTTTTTGATATACTCATTAGTACTCCATTAGAGAAAGGAGATTTTTCCTTTGGCAGCAAGTGTCAGTTGCAGATAGCATATTGGTTAGTGATGGAACCCCATGTCCACCCTCCCCCCCCACCCCCCACCCCCGTGCTAGGACATGGTCTGGCTTGAAGCTGTGCATTTCTTATTTATGCTACCACAGTCTCTGTGAGTTCCTATGTGCATAAATTCTGATATCTGGAAAACACTCTCCTTAGAGTCATCCATCACCTCTGGTTCTTTCAGTCTTTCTGCTGCCTCCTCTCCATAGATTCCCAGGCTTTGAGGGGAGGGATTTGATGAAGACATCCTATTTAGGACTGAGTGCTCCAAAGTCTCACTTTCTGAACATTGTCCAGTTGTAGGTCTCTGTTAATTCTTGTCTTGCAAGAAGCAGCTTCTCTGATGATGGGGTTGAGCGAGGCCCTGATGTATGGCTATAGCAGTATGTTGTTAGAGTCATTTTATTGCTGTGTCCTCCCTGTAACAGAATAATAGTCATAGGTTTTCCCCCAGGCCCATGACCTATCTAGTCTTCAGGATTTGGTCCCCTTAGCAGTGTCAGGTTCCATCTCATGGAGTGGCCTTAAATTCATCAAAAAGTGATTGGTTACTCCTGTAATCTTTGTGACTGTTCACTAATATATCTTGCAAACACACGACTCCCAACAATGAACTTTTTTTTTTTTTTTTGTGGGGGAGCAGGGAAAGGTAGCTGTCTGGTCCCTGGAACTCCGATGGGTAGGGCCTGGGGGCTAGAGACTTGATTGGCTGGTCCAGAGATGGGGGCTTAGCTACTCCCAGTCGGTGTAGGGTAGGTAGGCTTATGATTTTGGTGATCTGGTTGGTGGCTGGGCAGCACCTTCTTTGGTGTTCTCAGGTCCCGTTTTGCTCATTTGTCAACTCCTCAGCTGATCTTATTTCCTCAGACTGCGGATTGTAGGAGTCTGAAACCTCTCCCGGATGGATCTCAGCTGAGCAGGTTGTTTAGTAGGGCAATCTCACTAACACCTCCAAGTTGTTGGGTTTCACAGGATCGGCAGCTGGGCCCTGGGTTGGTCTCAGGCAGTGTTCGGATCCGTTCTGGTCGCATCTCACGGAGACGGCTCCTTCCCCGGGTGCTGGGACTAAAGGCGTCCCTGCTCCAAGCTCTCAATCTCCTTGTTTTCACTGACTTCTCAGCGGGTAACAGCTCAGTTTCTGGTCCTTATTACGACATTTTTAAAATAGTAGGTGTGGAACCTAGTAATTCTGTGTGTTCCTAGTAGTGCTTTCCTGTTTCCTGCAGAGACTAATAACTTTTGACCTTCTGTTCTCACTCTTTAAAGTCATTCTTGCTGTGTTACCTACAGATGAGGTATATTACACTAGAAACTTATTTTCTATTAGTTCTGGAGGTTGGCAGTTCTCATTTCAAGGTGCAGATACATTTAATTTTCTATAAATTCCTGTCTTAGGTTTTATTGCTGTGAAGAGACATCATGACAACAGCAACTCTTACAAAGGAAAACATTTCACTGGGGCTAGCTTACAGTTCAGAGATTTAGTCCATTATTATCATGGTGGGGAGCACGGCAGCATGCAGGCAGACATGGTTCTGGAGAAGGAGCTGAGAATTCTACATCTAGATCAGCAGCAGCAGCAGCAGGAAGAAAGAGTAAGCCACTAGGCCTGGCTTGAACTTGTGAAATCTCAAAGCCCACCCTCAGTGACATATTTCCTCCAACAAGGCCACACCTACTTCAACAAGGCCACACCTCCTAATGTGCCAATCCCAATGGGCCTATGGGGGACATTTTCATTCACATCACCACAGTCCCTGTCCTTGCCTCATGCTCTGTCATGCTAAACTATAATTCTTCGAAAGTAATTGGATTAAAATAAATTTGGATCTTGTTATGCCAGGGATATACTCATTACCTGTCTGACATAGCCACAGCATGTACTCATCTAGGGAACTCTTACTCAACTTTCAAGACTATGCTGTTTCCTTCCTCTGAGGGAAAGCCTCTGCTAAGTCTGCTATAGTGTAAGCTTGTGAGTTCTTCCTCCATAACGCTTACCACATCTTTACAGTATATTTTAGCGTGTCTTTTTCCTGTTGTAGAATTGAATGCAAAGATTCCCTTACTATATTTCTTTCAGAGTGGTGCATGGCCAGAAGAGGCTGTTTCATTTTGACTGTGATTATGTGGAACTATCAGGGATTGATATCAGGAATATTATGTTCTGTGAAGGTTAGATTGAGGAAGATTGAAAAAGGAGAGGTTTGGCTGCTTTATGTGGCTTTACATAACTATATGTAGAGATCAGAATTTATTCAAAAATTGATTGATTACTTTTTGTTGTTTTGTGTTTTGAGATCGTGTTTTACTATGTAGCCCTTGGTAGTCTGGAACTTGCTACATAGATCGTGATGGCCTCGAACTGGAAGTGATCTTCTGTGTCTTCTGAGTTCTGGGATTTCAAATGTGACACACCATATTTGGCCAGAGATTTCATTCATTTAACAGAAGTTAGTATGTATAGACCATTATGGTACAGCCTCTTGATTTGAATTTAATGGCCAGGGAACAGGGACTTAAATTTGCTCAAAGTGTATCCTAGAAACTAGAACAGTACCTGGCAAAGAGTAATGAAAAATAGCTGTTAAATAAATGAAATCTTTGGCCAGATATGGTGTGTCACACTTGGAAGATTAAGGCTGTCAGAAAATCTGAGTTGAGGGGTTGGCATGCTTCACTTCAGTTGTCAACTTGACACAACTAGGGTCACCTGGGAAGAGGGAACCTCAGTTGAGGAATTGCCTTCATCATGCTGCTCTATCAGCATGTCTGTGGGGAGTTCCCTCGCTTAGTAATTGATGTAGGCAGGCCCAACTCAGTGGAGGCAGTGCCGTCCCTGCGCAGGTGAGCATCCTGCTTGCTTTATGCTGTGATGAGCTGTGGTGGCAGATATAAATGAAGAATACACATTTCCAAACTTTATGTAGTTCATGGTTTGTTAGATAAGATACAATTAAGAGGACAGCTTACTTTTTGAGAGTTAGTTCTCTGAACCATGTTGGTCCTGGGAATTGAATGCAGGTCATGTCAGGCTTGGTGGTAGATCCTCTGCACCATCCTGTTGGCCTTGCTTCTAGTTTGAGACAGGGTCTCATTATATAGCCCAGGCTGGCCTTGAACTCAGAGTGCTGGCTAGTTGGATACTGATGAGGGCCATCTGCTGGTTGCAGACTTCTTATTGAATCCTTATATGGCAGAAAGAATAAAGTAGCTCTCTGATGTCCTCTTATAGGTGCATTTGGACTATAAGAGCATGAGGGATCCATGCTGATGATCGAATACCTACCTAACTCTCAGCTCCAGATACCAAGACATAAGGCATTAGATTTCAGCGCTCACAGGCTCTCGCTCGCGCGCTCTCTCTCTCTCTCTCTCTCTCTCTCTCTCTCTCTCTCTCTCTCTGTCCATTTTGTATGTTTCACATTTGCATTTTATCTTTAAAATTTTGGAAACGTGAGGTATTATGTATGTGGGCTCTCCAGTCTCACTTTACTTTTATTTTATTTTATTTATGAAACAATAAAAAGCAATTTCCTTTAGAAATGTATCGATTTAAGTAATTGGAATTACGGGAGTTCTAAGTCATGGTGTAGTCAGACACTAGGTGAGTAGATGAGGTGAAAGTGGTTTTCAAACCCTCAACCTTTTCCTCTGTCCGTGTCACTGTCCACTTTTGTAATACCTACATGTGTACTCAGGTGTGCTCCCTTTTCATTGCAGGCGTCCATGGATCTCAATAGTGCCAGCTCTGTAGTTCTTCAGGTCTTAACGCAGGCCACCAGTCAGGACACGGCTGTTTTAAAGCCAGCTGAGGAGCAGCTGAAGCAGTGGGAGACACAGCCAGGGTTCTACTCGGTGTTGCTGGTGAGTAGTGCTGGAAAGAGTCTATTTAATAAAGTGAGACACCACTATTTTAATAGCTCTTTAAGTATGGAGATTTACTGGCAGTTTATTCAAACTGATCCAAAGATTTGGCTGCCATTGTTGCTATCATCATAGTAATGTAGGGCTCATGAGGGTGCTTCACAATTATTTGTTGATGAAGCAACATTTTAAATAGTTTCTTATTGTTCTTATTGTAATTTAATTAAACTTCTCTGTGTGTGTGTGTGTGTGTGTGTGTGTGTGTGTGTGTGTGTAGACAGGGTCTCACTGTGTGGCCCTGGTTCACCTGGAACTTGTTATGTAGACCAGACTGGCCATCAATAAAGGGATATCTGCTTATCTCTGTCTCCTGGGTGATAGAATAAAGACATGTACCCTCATGACTAGCAAAACATTGTAGTTTTCCATCTAGAAATTTAAGGTTTTTTTTAGACAGGATCTTTTATATTTTCTCTTTTGCTTTTTTGTTTTGTTTTGTTTTTGAGGCGGGGGTCTTATGTAGCCTAACCTGGTCTTGAACCCCTTATTCCTCTTACATCCTCTTACCTCCTGAGTGAATATATGAATTATTAATAACTGCTTAAGTTTATTTTTCCTGTGCTTCTATTTTTGCATTTTGCTTTGAGTTATTTATACATTAATTGCCATATTGCTATATTTTCAAAAATACTTCTATTTTTGTATACGTGTTTGTGCGTGTAGACTCTGTGGGAAGGGATTGAGACAGTTTCTTGTTTATAGCAGGTGCTGACTTCAAACTCAGTGATCCTCCTGTCTTAGCTCCCCAATGTTAGGATTACAGGCATATACCACCATACCTAGCTTGTGTATGTAGACATTTGTATAAAACACTGTATGCATGTCTTCTGCTTCTATGGTGAGTCACTCTAGAGCAGTGGTTCTCAACCTTCCTAATGCTGTGATGTTTTAATATACTTCCTCGTGTTGTGGTGACCCCAAATGATACAGTTATTTTCATTTCTACTTCATAACTTTAATTTTGCTACTGTTATGAATCATAATGTAAATATTTGTGGTTTTTTATTTGTCTTAGGCAACCCCTGTGAAAGGCCTGGAACTTGTTATGTAGTCTAGGTTAGCCTGGAATTCACAGAAATCCATCTGTTTTTGCCTCCTAAGTGCTACAACTAAAGACAAGTACCACCATGTCTGGCCTGGACCAAGATTTTCTGTTTTGTTTGTTTTACATGTACAAGTGTTTTGCCTGCACGTGTGTATGTGCACCATGTGTATGCCTGGTGCCCACAGAGACCAGAAGGGGGCATTTTATCCTCCTGGAATTATTGACATTTGTGAGCCACCTGATAAGGTCGTTAGCAACTAAATCCACGCCCTCTGCTAGATTAACAAGTATTTATAACCAGGTTTCTCTGTGTAGTTTTGGTGCCTGTCCTGGATCTCACTCTGTAGACCAGGCTGCCCTTGAACTCACAGAGATCCGCCTGCTTCTGCCTCCCGAGTGCTGGGATTAAAGGCATGCGCCACTGACACCTGGCGGCCAGCAAAGGTTTTCTATTAAGATCTGAGCTTGCTTTACACAGCAGGGCTGCATTAGGGGATGGCTGGTCCACGTGCATGGTCACCAGGTGTTTGGGATGGTCTATACTTGGCTGTGCTGAGGGGAGGTCTTTTGCTCCACCCCTTGGCATTCCTTTAAAAAGCCCTTTAGTAGAGACAGAAGGGGCTGGTAGGTTTGGACCCAGGCCCCTCCCAAGGTTATCCTTTGTTTTCTGTCTCTCTATATATATAGTTCTATCTACAAATTCCTCATTTCTCCCTGCTCTAGAGTACTCTGGGAGAATAAGAGGGAGCTGGTCTCCCTCGACTGAGCCATCTCTCTAATCCCCTGGACTAACATTTTTAAAGCTTAATGGGACAATAGAAATTTCCCCATTGGTTGCTAAGCTCATGTTGCGTGGTTTAACTTGCATAGTTGTTTTTATAGTTTGCCACCTTTGTGCAAAACAATAACAGTGTGGATTGTTGGTTGAATCAACATAAATTGTTCATATCACATCTCACTTTATAGCACTTAAAAGTGCTATCATCTTGGGCATGGTGGCACACACTTTTAATCCCAGCACTCAGAATAGAAGCATGTGGATCTCAAGAGTTTGAAGCCATCCTGGTCTTTGTAGAGTTCCAGGCCAAGGTATGTAGTGAGACCCTGTCAAACAAACAAAAAGTGCTATCAGACTCATTGTAAGCACGATTGGTTTTTGTTTTTTAAATTTTATGAGTGTGTGTGCCTGCACGTATGCACATGTACCACATGTAGGCAGTGCCCACGGAGGCCAGAAAACTGCATCACATCCCCATGGAACAGGAGTTACAGACAGTTGTGAGCCTCTGTTTGGATTCTGGGGACTAAACTCAGGTGCTCTGGAAGAGCAACAAGTGTTCTTAACCATTTTTCTAGCCCCATAAGCATGATTGCTTTGGTAAATAGTCTTGTTGCTGTGGAATAGGTTATTTTTTCTTGTATTACTTTTCCTATTGCTGTGATAAAATACACCAACAACAGCAGTTTGTGGAAGGAAAAGTTGATTGAGGTTCGATCACAGTTCAAGTATAAATATAGTCCATCATGGCTGGGAAGGCATTGTTGCAGGAGCTTGAGGCAGCTGGACACACTGAGTCCATGGTCAGGAAGCAGAGCGCAGTGAATGGTTAAGCTGAGCTACGTTTTCTCCTGCTCCTGCAGCCCAGGACATTCCAGCGGTGGTGGCCCTGCTTTTCGAGTAGGTCTTCTCATCCCGGTTGACTGAATCAAAATACTACGTCCCAGGCATGGCCTTTGGCTTCCTAGTCAAGATGATCACTCACATACATGCCTGGAGGCTGTGTCCTCGGTGATTTGAGATCCCGTCAAGATTAACCATTACAATTTCAAACATGTTAACCAACAGTACTTTGACTCCATAGGGTCTTTGAGTCTGTGCTGTGGAGGCATCACTCATTCATTCATTCATTCATTCATTCATTCATTTATTTTTGAGATAAGATCTTGTGTCCTTGGCTAGACTGGCATGCACTGGTTTTGGGTTTGCTGCCATTGCCTTGCCTCTGCCTTTTCAGTGCTGGGATTATACGTGTGTGGCACATGCCTGGATCCTTTTTTTAAATTAGAACATGTTTATGTTAGTGTTCTCTCTCTCTCTGTGTATGTGTGCATATATATATATGTACATATATATTTCTGATTTTTTTATCAAGGAAATTTTCTAGCATACTTGAAAGAATAATATGAATCTTCACATATTTATCTTTGATTAAACTTAGTGAAATGTTATTGAATAGGTATGCTGTCTTCTTGGAGGGGGCTAGCCAGGTCTCACCATGTATCTCAAGCTGACCTGAAACGTGAGATGCGCCTGCCTTAGCATCCGAGTGCTCAGGTTTCAGTTAACACCTGGCTCAGTAGGCCTGCTTTCTTAGTCTAGATTGTAGAAGTATATATTTTAAGAAAACACACATATATATGTAGTGATGAAATTTAAACAAAACCAATACAACATCTGGGGCTGAGGTTGTAGATCAATTGCTAGAGTACAAGCTTAGCATGCATGAAGCCCTGGGTTCGATCTCAATATCTCATAAGCTCGGCATGGTGGTGCATACCTGTGATCCAAGCATCTGGAAGTAGAGGCACGAAATTCAAGCTCACTATTGGATATATAGTAAGTTTGAGGCCAGCCCGAGATACATGAGGTATTTTTCTCAAAAATCAAACACAAAGGGCCACTTGGTAAAGTTGGTGAAGTGTTTGCTTCACCAGGATGAGGACCTGAGCTTGATCTCAGAACTCTGTAAAAATGCAGGTGTGGTGTAGCTGGAGACAGGTTGGTCCCAGAACTCACTGTCATGCCTGTCTGGCCTAATGGTGATCTCTAGGACAGTGAGAAGCCCTGTCTCAAAGGAGGTGGGTGGCATTTCTGAGATGACACCTGAGGTTGTCCTCTGGCTTCCATATGAAACCATACACACAATGAACATATACACATGCATGAATACATACCCACATTGAAAAAATAAAGCAGTTAGACAAATCCATGCTTTATTTTAGTATGTCAATTATATTTTTAAATGATTACTTGTTCATTCTAATACTGTTTTTTTGTTTGCAGAATATTTTTACGAACCACACCCTTGATATAAATGTAAGATGGCTTGCTGTGCTGTATTTTAAACATGGAATTGATCGTTACTGGAGACGTGTAGCACCTCAGTAAGTTCCCTCAGCCCCAATTGTAATCCATTCCAAATTCAAGAATGAGACTGTGCCTGTGTATACAAAATATGTCAAGTGTTTAATTGGGACAACAGAGAAGTTAGCATGATCTTTGTGTAAGGATGACATGGAAATTCATGAAGCATTTGATACATAAAAGAAAAAAAGTCCAAAAAGTATGTTAATTCCTGAAGAAATGTGTTTGTGTAGTTCAATAACTATATTATTGTTTTTCTACATGGTTTTTATCTGCCCATCCCACATGCATGCATATGTGTGTATCTGTGTGCACATGTATGTATGTATATATTTGCCTGCCTGCCTGCCTGCCTGCCTTGGCTTTTAGCTTCTGAGGATCTGAGGATCAAGCTGAGTGGCGAATCATCTTAGTAAAATGTTTTGATTTTGAAAAGGAAATCTTATACTATGTCCGCATTTGCTGAATCTCCATGTCTGTTTTGTATTTCCTCTGGGAAGAGTGGATGAATAGCACATTTGCAGTTTCGTTAGACTAGGTTTTAACTGTGATGTAGGAGTAAAGTGAGCAGATTCATCTTAAGAATTAATTAACGCATCATGTAGTTTATGGGCTTGGCAGTTCAGATATGTCTTTGGAACTTTGTTAGGAAATGAATTTGGTGAATAAATAACATAGGGTGTGCTGTCCAGTAGATGGCACTAAAGCTCTGTAGGTTTTCATTTTTTATAAGTAATTTAAATTGTTTTATTCTGAGTATTTAAAAGTGCCTGTAAAACCTACCCTTGAATGGTATTAGAAGAACTGGAGTATCTTTAGGTTGTACTTTAATGTGAAGCTAACCCTTTTTATTTCAGGAGTAATTGATGATTTGGTGAGAAATGAAGCAATTAGTGATGAGAAATTGTCTGCTTGTTTGTTTGCTTTTTGGGACAGGACTTTGCTTTCTATCTGTGGTTAGATATGTAGCCTGCATGGATCAGGCTGGCCTGGAACTTATAGGAAAACTCTTGCTTGTGCCTCTTGAGTTCTTGGATTAGAGGCATGTGCCACCATGTCTGGATAAATTTTACTTTAAGCTAGTTTAAATTCAGATAGCTAAGGAAGGAATCATAGTATTAAATAGTTAATTGTCCTTTAGTATATTGAGAGGAAAGTGGGCATGAAGATGAATGTCCTTACAAAGGAAATAAGGATGGCAGATTTGAAGCACTTAAAAGTGTGTATTTTTATAGTTAATTTGATATAATTCTTATGCTGACCATTTTCATAGGATGACAATCAACTAACTTAAGCTTATATATTATTTTCATGTATCATTCAACTTAACTCGGTCATAATTAGATGCTATTAGTTTCAATTTGATATATAGTCTGAATTAATATAATAAAATTTTAATTGGAGATTTTTTTTTAAATTTGACATAAGGATTGAGTATGGTGCACAGTGCGTATGTGAAGTAGATACAGTACCACATTCTTCCCATTGTACACAGTGCACATGTGAAGTAGATACAGTACCACGTTCTTCCCATTGTACACAGTGCGTATGTGAAGTAGATACAGTACCACATTCTTGCCCATTGTAGAACACTGATGTCTTGTTTATATATACATCAGGCACTTCCCCCCTTTTCTAGTTTGAATATTTTTCAAATTTAAATTCACATTTTTATTACTTATTGAAGACTATCAAACTACAGGCTACCGCCAAACCCCTCCTCTAAGTGCTAGGATTGCAGACATGTGCCACCATGGCTCTGTCATGTACTTTGTGTATAGATCTACTTTGGGATTCCCCTGTTTGGTGCCACCAGCCTTTTGTCTTTCTTTTAATTACTGCTTCTTTTTTTTGTTTGTTTGTTTTTAAAGTAAGATTTGATGTATTTCCCATTTTTTGGATCTGATTTAATGTTCTCTTACTAGCTTGTTTAGATTGAAGCTTAGATAAATCAATGCTCAGTTTCTAAAAAATATTTAGAACTTTCTTAATCTAAATATCTAAAATCTAAGATGCTCCCAAATCTGAAACTTTGAATTGCTGCTATGATACAGCAAGAAGGAAATTCTACAAACTGACCTCATGTTACAAATTTCAGTAAGTATGTAAGTACACTAAAAAGACCATCTAAAGTTTCCTTTGGGCCATGTATATTAGGTATGCATGAAACATAAATGTATTTCATGTTAGACTTGGGTTCCATCTCCAAAATATCTTAGGAATGTGCATATGTCCAAAAATCTGAGAAAAATAATCTGAAATACTTATCCTAAAGCATTTGGACATGGTACTCAACCTGTGTGGACATTTAGAACACTATGACTTTTCTTGTAACCATGACTTCAGTTTCACAACCTTGATATATATACATACATACATACACACACACACACACACACACACACACACTTTTTTGTTTGTTTTTTTAAGACAGTGTTTCTCTGTGTAGCTTTGGCTGTCTTGGAACTCACTCAGTAGCCCAGGCTGGCGTCAGACTCACAGAGATCCACCTGCCTCTGCCTCCTGAGTGCTGGGATTAAAGACATTGTGACATCACTGCCCGGCTATTGTTTGCTTTGTTTTTTCATTTTCATTCATTCATTATTGATTGATTGGTGGGAGGTGAACCCAGAACTGACTTTGTGTTTTTCCACTATACCCTCTCCCCTTGTTAGCATTTTAAACAGAGCATGGTGGCTCATGCTTGTAATCTCAATGCTGTGGCTGAGGCAGGAGGATTGTTAGGAATTTGAGGCCAGCCTATTCTACAGAGCGAGACCTTGTCTCAAAACAAACAAAAATCAAGTGTTAAATTTTCTCTGAATTCTGTCTCTTTATAAGAAAGCGTATTTAGCATACTGCAAGGAACACAGCAGGCATTGGCAGTAACAGGACTGGTAACTGGGTTGCTTTTCAGACCAAAGGTTAATTAACGTGGAGATTTTTATTATTGCTTTTCAATGTTTTCTTAGTTTGCCAAAAATACTGTAAGATGGACCAGTAATGACTTACTAGCATTTGAAAACTGTGTTTTGCAGTTGGAGATTCTAGTATTTTGTGTATGTCAATTATCTAAGATTTGTGAATTGTATTGTTTGACTTCTCTTTCTGTTGACTTGTATGACTTTTTCCACTGTTTTCTGAAAGATTTGCCAATCTCCACATATTACATACTTGCCTAATCTTTTCCTGCAGACTGCTTTCTCTGTATTAGGCTGTCATAGATTCATGAAAATTCAAGGTGGTTCTAGTATGACAACTTCCCCTTTTACTGTTAATGATGAGTTGGGACTTAAACTCTAGTTTGTCTGATATTGATAGAGCCACAGCAGCTGCTGTGTGGTTAGTATTTGTATATAGTATGTCCTTTTCATTGGTACTTTGTTTCATTTAGTTATTTTTTTTAAGTAGCAAATAGCTGTTTTTTCTTTTAAGACTTATTTTTGTGTGTGTGTGTGTGTGTGTGTGTGTCTGTGTCTGTGTCTGTGTGTGTCTGTGTGTATCTGTGTCTGTATCGTATCTGAATGTACACATGTGTGCAGGTGCCTCAGGGAACCTGTGGGGTTTTATGGAGGTAGAGTTACAGGCAGTTGTGAGCTACCTGATATGAATGTTGAGAATCAAACTTTGGTTCTCTACAAGTACAGCACATACCTTTTTTTACCTTTTTTTTGGGGGGGGGGGGGGGGGGGGGTAGGTTTTGAGACAGGGTTTCACTGTGTAGCCCTGGCTGTCCTGGAACTCTCTCTATAGACCAGGCTGGCCTCGAACTCATCGAACTGGCCTGCCAATGCCTCCCGAGTGCTGGGATTAAAGGTGTGAGCTGCCACCGCCCAGCAGGCACACTACTTTTTCTAGATAATGTAAGACCTTCATAATAATACTTAACTCTATTTAAGCCTTCCTGTCTCTAATACTGTTGTTGTTGGTACTTTATTTCTCCACATAACTTACTTATTTGTTTGTTGTTTGTTTATTTATTTATTGAGAGAGAGAGAGAGAGAGAGAGAGAGAGAAAGTGTGTGTGTGTGTGTGTGTGTGTGTGTGTGTGTGTGTGTGTATGTGTATGTGTGTATGTTCCAGGGATAGAACTCAGGCTGTCATACTTGGTGACACATGCCTTTCTCCACTGAGCTGTTCCACTGGCCCACAGTTGTATATTTGTAAACTCCAGAATCATGTATTAATAACAGTATTCATTTGAGTTTAACTTTGTTTTTTTCTTTCCTGGGTGTCACTTTTCCATCTGCTTGAAGTAGCTGCCTTCAGTTTTACGTATCTTTGTGTTTGTTTAGTTACTTGAAACAGGGTCTCACTGTGTAAGCCAGACTGGTGTTGAATTCCCGTATCCTCCTGTTTCTGATCTTGGGTTATCAGTGGATGCCCAATCAGAAGTACCTGTTTTTCTCATGTTTCAATCTGCATATTTCCACTGACTTACTGTTTCTTGGTTTTAGGATTTCTCTTTGATACTTAAAAAAACAGATTCTATTTGTCCAGTGAAATTCTCCATCTTGTACATATTTTAAAAACACAATTAAGTGTGGTTTTGGTGATTATAGTGCCTGTTTGTGTTTTGGATTTAGTCACTTTTTTCTTTATTGGGTTATTCTTGTTAAGTTTTGGTTGGATGGTGAACATAGTGTAATTACAGTTGGAGAGGCTTTAAGTTCTGTTACCTTTCTCCAGAAAGAATTTACGTAAGCAGACAGAATGTGACCTTAAGCTTGGTATAGCTAAGGGTGTTTTTATTGTTGTTTTGTTTTTCCATTATTGTTTGTCTCAGGTTAGAGCCTTCCTGGGGTTTTAACTCTCAGCTTTGTATGTTTGTCTGCTGAGGTACTGCTTTCTGTGAACCTGAGTTCTGTTCTTCGCTCCAGCGCTGCAGGACCTGTTGAAATCCCCCTCTCGCACCCTGGTCTCCTGGCTGCTGTCTCAGCGGGTATCTTTCTGGCTGGGTACCAAAGGAGGACAGATGGGTTTATCACAGCTCAGCCCTTTCTTGCTGAGCCCTATTTCCTCTGACCTGGCTGCCTGGTTTGTTTTGGGGTTGCTAATTTCTTCAGGCTGTCATACCACAAACTGGATGCTTCCAGATAACAGAATTTTATTCTCTTACAGATTACGTAGCTGGAAATCAAAAAATCAACGAATTTGCTCTTTTTGAGGGCCCACAGGATTAGTCTTTGATACTTTGTAGTTTCTGATTGTGGCCAGTAGTCTTCCGAGTTTCCTGCTATGCAGTTGAATGACTCTAATCTCTGCCCTGTTGTCACATGACCTATGTCAACTCTCCTGGTTCTTTGTCTACATTTTCTTACAAGGAAGGATACTGGGCCAGGCATACAATCCTAGCACTTGGGAGGTTTACATAGGATTTCTGGACTTCATAGTAAATTTCAGGTCAGCCTAGCCTATATATACCCTGTGTCAAAACAAACAACACAACAAAAGAGGGAAACACCAGTATCAGAATAGAGCTTATCAGTGCAGAATGATTTTTGTCTTAGTGTGATTAAATTTACAGACTACAGTATTTCCAAATAAAGTTGTACTCAGAGATACTTGGCCTATAGGATTTGAATATTTATTTTATTTTGTGAGATATAATTTAGCTCATAATAGACGTTTTGCTTAAAAATCATTTTATTAAAATTTATTTATGAATGTGTGCATGCATGCCTGATATGTGGGTGTGCATATTCCATGGCCTGCATGTGGAGATCAAATCAGAGGACAATGTGGAGTTGTTCTCTCCTTTTTTTGGGGGGGGGGTTTCGAGACAGGGTTTCTCTGTGTAGCTTTGCGCCTTTCCTGGAACTCGCTTTGTAGACCAGGCTGGCCTCAAACTCACAGAGATCCACCTTCCTCTGCCTCCTGAGTGCTGGGATTAAAGGCGTGTGCCACCACCTTTTTGTGGGTTCTGAGGAATCAAACTTCTCAGACTTGAGTGGTGTTTACCTACAGAGGCATCTGTTGGTCCTAAAATATTTTTAAAGTTGTATATATATTTGTGGTTCATCTTTCTGGAGTCATTTGTCTCATAATAGATATACTGTCCTAGGCAAGTGGGAAACAGGGCAGTTTGCGGTAGTTCTTTCCGTTTCTCGTGGGGTCTGTGTCGTTAGGCGTGGCGACTAGTGCCTTTCCTGTTGACTGATCCCATCAGCTGTTCAAATTGATTTTTAAAAGTCTTCTAACAAATATTCCATTATGAATCTCTTTGCCTGCAAATTTAAAAATTTATTTCTTATTTTATATGTCTGGGTATTTTGCCTGCCTGCATGTTTATCTGTGAACCATGTATGTTCTTGGTGCCTATAGAGACCAGAAGGTATCAGATCTTGTGGAACTGGAGACAGATGCCTAGGAGCTGTTGCTTGGGTTCTGGAAATTGAACCTGGTCCTCTGGAGAAGCAGCCAGTGCTTTTAAACAATGAGTCATCTCTCCAGTTCCTACTTGTAAAAATTTATAAAGAATTTGTGACAGAAGCCAGAAGTGTTTAGTTATTAATTCCTTTTTTGTAGATAACTGTTTTTACGTTAGTAAAGGTGAACGTCAACATATCGCATTATTATTCTGGATTTATCTTATTTTCTATAGGTTACTGTATTGTACTTTCTGTTTATTCCCATTTAAATAATGGCAATCAGAGTCATGTATTTAATGGTGTTTTATTGTTAAAATTCATAGCAGTTCTTTTCTTGTTCTCCACTGGGTGCCTTTCTTCTGAATAATAAGTTTACGTTTTTTATAGTGCTCTCTCAGAAGAGGAAAAGTCAACGTTGCGTGCAGGGCTCATCACCAACTTCAATGAGCCCATAAACCAGGTCAGTGATAGCAGTGAGAACGCGGAAGCTGAGAAGACCCCCTCCTTGTTGTTGCTTTGTTTGTTTTTTGTTTGTTTTTGTTTTTGTTTGTTTTTCAAGGCAGAGTTTTGTTCTGTAGCTTTAGAGCCTGTCCTAGAACTTAAACTGCAAAGAAACTGAGGATAAGGGAGAATGGTGCTGTCTACTGGGGGTTGGTGATTGAGAATAAATGATGGCATATTTGTCCTTTTAGTATCTAGTAGCTGATGCTTGTTTCTGTTCTTAAGGCAGTGCTGCTTAAATGTGTGGACAAAGAATGTGCTTCTTGCTGCAGTTTAAGAACTCAGAGGAGTATATCTGTTGATAGTGAATGGATTCAAAATTAAAGCCAGAACTCTAAAAGGATTAATGAATTTAAAAATAATCTGTAATTCGTATAAATAATAATTTTTAGAAATGAGCAATAACTATTCTCAGAACAAGAAAAATTTAATGAGAAGAGTAACTTTTTTCTCTCTTGCGTGTCTAGCATTGGAATGAGGACTTAGATTTCCACATACGCCTTTTCTTTACTCTCTTTTGATATATTATTTTTGTAAAAGTTACACAGACAAAATCTAACTTGCTGGGGATGGGGGCACTTGCTTATAATCTCAGCACTTACTGAGGCGGATTGTGAGTTTGAGGCCATTCTGAGTTACATGTTAGGTTCCCTTACCCCACAAAAAAAAATTCAAGGAAGATTACAAAGATAGGAAGACTCATACTGCTGTGTAATTAGGAAGGTTTCATAGATCTTAGAGTCTGTGAACTATACTTTGAGGACCACTATCTTAAGTAGTTTAGTATAATTTTAATCATATTTATTAAACATAGTTAATTCCTAGGAGGTAATTTTTAAAACTTGAGTGTATTTTTATCCCTTGCCTTGATTTCATAATTGTTTCTGATGATTACTTTTTTTTCTCTTTAGATTGCAACTCAGATTGCAGTGCTGATTGCAAAAGTTGCTCGATTGGATTGTCCTAGACAATGGCCTGAACTGATTCCCACTCTTGTAGAGTCTGTTAAAGTCCAAGATGATCTCCGACAGCATAGAGCACTACTTACCTTCTATCACGTTACCAAGACACTGGCGTCTAAACGACTGGCTGCTGACAGAAAACTCTTTTATGATGTAAGTTATTTAACATCGTTACATTGATTATGAAAATAATGCTACTTCTATAAAGATGACTGTCATTTTACTTGTATTAATGTTTTTGGAACGATTATGAACTCTTTCTAATCTTAAACTGCAGTGATATGAATGGACAGATCACTTAGGTGTCAGTGAGGATGTTTGGTTGATAGGAAACAGTTTGGAATCAAAGAAATTGGTTTGAGATTTTGAATGTAGTTCAGATGTGGTAGTAAATCTCTTCAGGAAAACAGTGGTAAAGGGAACAGCTAGGCAGGTGCAGAGTTGAAATTCAGGACTTAGGATTGGCATGGGTAGATAGTTGATGATGTAAGTAGAGAGACAACCGAAGGATTTCTGTATGAGTTTCTTTTCTTTTTTTAATTTAAAATGTGTATTTTTTGACTTTATTTATTTTTTAAATTACACTCATGATATTCATTAATTGCACTCATGATATTAATCACATTTGTGGTATTCATAGATTACATTCGCAGTATTCATTCAATTATATATATAATATATATATTTTAATTTTAAATGCCGAATGTCATTTATTGAAGGGGGGAGGAGGTCTTAAATACAGGCTTACAGCACAATGGGAGGACCCCAGAGGGCAGAAGTTCACTACTGATGTTTTACAATCTTGCTTCTAATCTGTTAACGCCCCTTATTCAGTATACCAGATAAGGAACTTCCCTAAAGCATTCAGGAGGGTGGAACCTGGCAGGGAATTAGCATAGGGAGGATATCAAGGTCAAGGTCCGCAAGCAAGGCAACAGTTACCCAAAATGGGGGCCAGGGCCCTACAGGTCCCCCTTTTATTAATAAATGAGCTTCTGACTTGGGTTGCGTGGGACGTCAGCAGGTCACCTTACCCGTCATGGAGACGCCTGTCCAGGTAGTAGATGTGGTAGTAAATCTCTTCAGGAAAGCAGTGGTAAAGGGAACAGCTAGGCAGGTGCAGAGTTGAAATTCAGGACTTAGGATTGGCATGGGTAGATAGTTGATGACGTAAGTAGAGAGACAACTGAAGGATTTCTGTATGAGTTTCTTTTCTTGTAGAGATGAAGTGCTCTACAGAAACAACTTAGGGAGCAGTTCTTTTGGCTCCTGGTTTCAGTCCATCATGGCAGGGAAGGCACCAAAGTTGATGTTGGCAGGCATATGTGCTGCAGGCTCTTCAGATCTTGGTGGATCAGGAAGTGGAGAGCTCAGGCTGGTCCCCACCCTACTAATTCTGCTAGCCTGGCCACAGTCCTAAAGGTTCCAGAGCTTTACAAAATAGTGCCACGAGCTATAGAATCAAGTATTCATCTTTTAATTTTTATTTTTTAATTTTTGTTTTAGACATGGTCTTTTGTAGTCCAGACTGGCCTCAAACTTGCTGTGTAGTTGAGGAAGACCGAATTCCTGCTCTTCATGCCTCCATCTCCCAAGTGCTGGGGTTACAGATATGCATTACCACACCCAGCTAGTTTAAACTAGCCACATAGTTGAGCCCATGGGGCACATTCCATTCAAATTGTATCAGGGCTCTTAGTCCTTTACCAACTGTTACTTTCTCTACTGTTCTTGGTATGGATCTCGATGTTTTTGACCTTTCAGAATAGGAATTTTGTACTGTTGAGTGATACTGCTGAATTTGAAGGTGTTTGTTTTGGTGTTCTTGCTTACCTTTGGTAGTTAAAAACACATAATTAGAAAGTTTCTGATAGGGCTCAGAGAACTGGGTATTGATAGGAAGTTGTTGGTTTTGTGCCATTCTTTTTCCTTCTCTTAGTGTACTGTATCGCTTAGGCTTTCCCCAGTGAATGAGCTTTTCCCTGGAAGATTGGAGGGTTTCTTCTGCTTCTTTACTTAGCATGTGGGTCTTCTGACAGCTGTTCTTCCTCATGCTTCAGCTCTTGGGTAGAGGTATATGTACATGCACCCATGCTTTCTTTCCTCTTCCTCTTTTTGTTTTTAAAATAAAGGATATTTTGGCACAGCTACAAGCCAGAACACCTGACATATTCTAAGAGTGGTAAAGTTGAGATGCTTTATTCATTCCTAAAGGAGAAACCTAGCTGTCCATGGGAAGGAATAATTGAAGAGCTGGCAGCTTGTGGAAGATAGGCAGTTTAATGGAGGGATCCCAGGGAAGAGAATCTTTGTAAAGCCTTTATTCTTCCACAAAAAGCTAGCCAACTTTTTGTACCTGAAGACTCCTGTTTTGTCCTTGGTGCACAGTGGAGTGCCTCTTCTTTGAGGATAGTTTAGGGAATGGGGAGAAGAGAAGCAGGTAGTTCTGGGCTGTCTCCCGTGCTGGGTACATTAGTTATGGACAGGTACAGTGGTGTGTGTGTGTGTGTGTGTGTGTGTGTGTGTGTGTGTGTGTAGTCTCAGGTACGTGTTGTCTGAGGGCCCAGAGTCACTCGAGACTAGGAGTTGTGACTACTCTAGACAGCATAACAACAAAACAAAGTGAAGCATCTGCTGCAACAGCAAGTGCACATTGATTCAGTCTCTCAGTAACAGAGGAAGAGGTTCAGAGCAACGCTTTTGGGCTCCTCACTCTGGAGGTTGTGGCATACAGATGTTGGGTTATGGCATTTTTCTTGTCTTCTTTCCTCCCCTTCCCTTCTGTTTCTATTTCCCCTTCCTCTTCCACAGCCCAGACTAGCTTCAGACATGTTAAACTGTCAAGGGTGATCTTAACTCCTGTTCGCGTCTCCACCTCCCAAATGCAGGGATTGTATGCATGTCACACCATGCTGGTCTTTCTGGATAGTCATGCTTACAAAGTTTAAGCTAGGGTTCCATTTTATTATCTTTATTATTAACTATTGGTTTAAATACCCTGTCATGCTCATCCAAGAATGTTGTGTAAAAGAAATTCTTTTTGATAATCATAGGGTTGGTTACTTTGTTGTTCATTATCATGTTAGCTTGATTTCTGTTGTTACTTTATTTTAAAACTTTTTTTCTTTTATTTATTTTTTAATTACACTCATATTAATTACACTCATGACACTAATTACATTTGTGGTATTCATTGATTACATTCGCAGTATTCATTCAGTAACTATATTTATGATATTCATTAATTACATTAATTGTATTGATTTATTACATTCATGATATTATGTCCTGATACTACTCTCCGTTTGTGGGGTTTTTCCATCACATAAAACAGAGGTTCTGTACTTAGGAAATCATTGCTCTATATTCCTTTCTTCTCCATCTTGAGATAACGTCTAATCTTTCTGTCTCTATGAATTTGTATATTCTATATATTTCATGTAATAACAAATTTATAGTATTTGTCCTTGTTTTGAATGTAAGAACATTGTATGTACAAGTGCAGGAGAAATAATACACAGATAGTTTGAACATAAAAACAGGTTATAATTCAAGAGTCCAGGGTCATTTGAAACTGGAAAATACTTTCTCTGTAGAAAATAGTAAAAATGATAACATTTCCCAGTAAGCCCTTTTAAGCCAAATGATAGCTGAATTATACATATAAATGTTGATTAGATTCTGGGATACAGAAGAAATCTATCTTCATCTGTTCAGAGAGCTATGTTTTACTCAAGTTGTGTAAGTGAGATTCCTATTCATCTTCCCCTTCACTGTTTGATTTACAGCAGACATTTTTCTATAGGCTAATCCATAGTCTAAAAAGATTTTAGCCTCCTCTCCTGAAAGTACTGCCAGCATTTTCTTTCATCAGCTTGATACAGTACAAATTCTTATCCTAATAGTGAAATGTTTCACTAAACCTTCCCCAGTGATTGGGCCAAACCAAAACTTACTATAAGCCTCAGTCATCCTAGGGTCCCCTCTGCTAGGTAGCCTCCCTGGATCTGTGGGTTGCAGTCTGATTGTCCTTTGCTTTATGTCTAGTCCACTTATGAGTGAGTACATACCATGTTTGTCCTGAGTCTGGGTTACCTCACTCAGGATGGTATTTTCTAGTTCCATCCATTTGCCTGCAAATTTCATGATGTCATTTTCTCTGCTGAGTAGTACTTGATTGTGTATTATGTACCACATTTTATTAAACCATTCAGTTGACAGGCATCTAGGTTGTTTCCAGGTTCTGGCTATTACAAATAGTGCTGCTATGAACATAGTTGAGCATGTATCTTTGTGGTATGATTGAGCATTCCTTGGGTATATGCCCAAGAGTAGTATGGCTGGGTCTTGAGATAGATCAATGTGGTGGTATTGTGTTCCCCAAAATATTGTGTACCTTAATAAACTTATCTGGGGTCAGAGACAGAATAGCCACAATATGAAACAGAGGTTAGGCAGTGGTAGCATACGCCTTTAATCCTAGCATTCCAGAGGCAGAAATTCATGTGTTCAAGGATACACCCAAGCATGGTGACCCACGCCTTTAATCCCAGAAAGCACGCCTTTAATCCCAGGGAGTGGTGGTAGAAAGCAGAAAGGTATATAAGGCGTGAGGACCAGAAACTAGAGGCATTTGCCCTGGGTAGGCATTTGCCCTGGGTAGGCATTTGGCCTGGTTAAGCATTCAGGCTTCTAGCAGCAGTTCAGCTGAGGCCCATCCTGGGTGAGGACTCAGAGGCCTCCAGTCTGAGGAAACAAGACCAGCTGAGGATCTGGCGAGGTGAGATAGCTGTGGCTTGTTCTGTCTCTCTGATCTTCCAGTGTTCACTCCAATACCCGGCTCAGGTTTGATTTTATTAATAAGAACTTTTGAGATTCATGCTACAGATCAATTCCCAATTTTCTGAGAAACCGCCATACTGATTTCCACAGTGGTTGTACAAGTTTGCGCTCCCACCAACAGTGAAGGAGTGTTCCCTTTGCTCCACATCCTCTCCAACATAGACTGTCATTTATATTTTTGATCATAGCCATTCTGACAGGTGTAAGGTGGTATCTCAGAGTCGTTTTGATTTGCATTTTTCTGATGACTAAGGATGTTGAGCATTTCCTTAAATGTCTTTCAGCCTTTTGAGATTTATTTTTGCCTTTGTCAGTGGCACACACCTTTAATCCCAGCACTCAGGAGGCAGAGCCAGGCGGATCTCTGTGAGTTAAAGGCCAGCCTGGTCTACAGAGTGAGATCCAGCAAAGGCACCAAAACTACACAGAGAAACCCTGTCTTGAAAAACCAAAAAAAAAAGAACAAAAAAAAAGACTTATTTTCACTGTATATGTATGAATGTTTTGCCTACATGTATGTATGTACACCTCATGTGTGCCTGATGTTCTTGGAAGTCAGAATTGAACATGAAATACATTGGAACTATGGTTAACAGATGGTTGTGAACCACCATGTGGGCTATGAAAATTGAACCTGGGTTCTCTCCAAGAACAAGTTCTCTTAACTACTGAGCCACCTCCCTTACAGGGCCTCATTTTGTAGCCCTGGTTGGTCTGGAACTCACTGTGTAGTTAGGGCTGGCCTCAGACTCACAGAGAGCCACCTGTCTCTGTTTCCCCAGTGCTGGGATTAAAGGTGTGCACCACAACTCCCCATTGATTTTGCTTTATTTCTAATAATCAGGATTAAAGTAATGGTCAGTTTATCTCAAGTCTTTCTTGAATTTTCCTTA
Source organism: Peromyscus nudipes (assembly GCA_902168325.1). Lineage (NCBI taxonomy): Eukaryota > Metazoa > Chordata > Mammalia > Rodentia > Cricetidae > Peromyscus > Peromyscus nudipes. The sequence goes on along the minus strand of CABHPH010137978.1, from coordinate 4,482 downwards.
CCTTTATTCTCACTTCGAATCTTTTAAACTTTGACTTGCTTTTCTATGGAAAGAGTCTCAGAGTCAAATGTGTAGAACATTCTGGATTACAGCTAACCTTTATTAAAGATTACCCATCAATAAAAGTGTGAATTATTTTGGCTTTTTAAAATTTTTTGATTTTCAGATATTTGTTTTTAGCCTAGGCAGTCTCTTAAGTGTTGTGGTTGACTTTACTGTAGTGGGGTTTTAGTTCCTTTCTGGCTTCTGAAATACAGGTCTACCTAGCATCTGACACTGAACTCCTGGATTGTTTATCACATTGTGTTGGGCGCTCACTTCATTTTCTCAGATCACTGCAGTGTTACTTCTGTTGTAGTCCTGCTAATTAGCCTAGAAAACCGCACATGGTTGTTGGTGCTCAGTAACTGTTAACTGAATAATTAGGTTGAGGATGTAGCACATAAATTGAATGCTTACTTGCTTAGCAAATACAAGCATCTGGATTCAATTCCCAGCTCTACAGAAACAAAGCACCCCAAAAATAATAGAAGAGTCATACTCTTAGAAATTGACATATTTAAGCTGGGCATGGTGGCACATGCCTTTAATCCCAGCACCTGAGAGAGGCAGAGCCTGGTGGATCTCTGTGAGTTTGAGACCAACCTATCCTCCTTGTGAGTTTCAGGCCAGCCAGGCCATGTAATAAGACCGTGTCTACAAAAAGCAAAACCAAAATATTATAAAGCAAAATTTTATGAAAGCAGGTGTTTTGTTTTTTTAAGATTACATACAGCTAGAAATATTTGGGGAGAAAGTTGATTAGCACCTCTTGTTGTGGACTGTTTGTATGTAGTAGGTGGTAGGAAGGGATCCAGCCCTGTGTGAGAGAGGTGCAGAAGATAGCTGTTCAGTTACAGCTAGCTGTGTGGGAAGACTTCAGGGAAGAGTGCTTTTGCTAGTTACAGCTGCTCTGTTATTTTGGTTACCTGAGCTACAGAAACTCTTCCTTTGTTAATGTTTACTAGAATGGCAAGATTCTTCAAGTAGCACTTTAGTTTTCCATTTATTTATTTATTTTTTCCTGAGATAGGGTTTCTCTGGGTAGGAGTAGTCCTGGCTATCCTGGAATTCGCTCTGTAGACCAGGTTGGCCTCAAACTCACCGAGATCTGCCTGTCTCTGCCTCCCAAGTGCTGGGATTAAAGGTGTGCACAAATATGAGTTCATAGTTGGGTTAGCTGCTCTAGCAAATAATACAGGATGTACTTCAAACTGCTGCCTGCTTCTCAGTATTGACTTTTATTTCCTTTTTCTTCTCCATATTTAAATAGATTAATTTCTTTTTAAGAGTGAAAGATTATGAAACCAGCAGTGAGAGCAAATTGTTTTGTAGTAACAAAATTGAGCTTGATTTGACACAGTAAGTGTATTCTTTCTTAACCTTCTTTCCTTTTTTTCTTTTTCTTCCTTCCTTCTCTCCTTTTCTTTTCTCCTTCCTCCCTCTTCCTTCTTTCCTTTTTTTTTTTTTTTTTTTTTTTGGAGATAATGTTGTATTGCCTGGCCTGGAACTGACAGAGATCCTCCTGTCTGTATCTCCCAAATGCTGGGATTAAAGGCATGCATCACTGTGCCCAGGTCAGCATGCCTTTTCATACAAACCTGGATATTAAAAGTTGATGTTATCTTCAGTTAAAATAAAAATCTAAAGTGTCTGAAAGCAAGAAAATTTATGGTAGAAATAGTAATTCTATGTAATTTTAACTCTATTAACTACCTTACTAACTCTGCTAACTATGTCCTGTTCATGGTATGTAATTCACAAAGGTACATGCTATGATAAACTATGTAATCTAAACCCAAAGAAGAAAATATATACCGTGTCTGAAAATGCTTGTTTTTAAACCACTTTTAAAAAGAATTAGATTTATTTTCAGTGAAAAATGTTTGTCTCCTAAGTCAGTTTTAAAATTTTCATTTAATGAAAAGTACAGAACTTATAGAAAAATGAAGAAAAAGAGGAGCTGTCATATAGCGGTTGCTTAAATCATCACTGTTAGTTTTGCTTTATCATTTTGTCATAAGCTTTTTAGAGTATAATAAATGATACTTTATAAATTCTTTCACATCCATGTATAAAATAGTGTTGTTTTGCCCTGAGCATATTTTTTATTAATTTAAATACTACAACATTTCCCGCTTCCTGTTCTTCCCTTCAATCCCTCCCCTTCTCCAAGTCATGGCCTCTTTTTCTTTGTAATTGTTACACATAAACTAGTCAGTCATTTAATGTTACTTGTATGTATATGATTTCTAGCTGACTACTTGGTATTAGATAACCAGTTGAAGGGCTCTTTCCAGAGGAGAACTATTTCATCCCCTTTCAGCCTTGGCTGCCTGTAGTTCTTTGTCTGTGAGTGGGACCCTGTGAAATTTTTCTCCTACTATGGTAGCATGTCTATTGGTGGTATACTTTGAGATCTCGTTTAGGCAAGCCACATTGTTGAGGAATCATGGGTGTGTAGCTAACCTGTCATTTCTGAGAGACACATTTGTAGTAGGTTTCTCTGTCCCCGACTCTTAGAGTTTCTCAACCTTCTTTAGCAATGGTTCCCAAGTGTAGGTTGAAGAGTTGTGTTCTAGATGTATCCATCTACCCTTCGGGAGCTGGGCATCCCGTGATCACTAGTTTTCTGCTTTTTGACCAGTTGTGCTTTTCTGTAATGATCTCTGTCTGCTGCAAAGAGAAGGTTTTTTGTTGTTTTGAGTAGTGGTGAGAGGTATGCTTATTTGTGGCATTAGGGTACGTGTTTATAATGCAGTTAGGAATTATGCTGGTTTAATGAAGTGGCAGTAGTAGGTTCTTCTATAAGGTCTATGACCCCACAGCCCTGTATAGTTCAATGGTTTCCGGTGCCAGACATGATGTTCCTGCTATTGAGTGAGCCTTAAGTCCAGTTAAGAAGCTGTTGGTTATTGCTAAGATGTGAGTGTCACTGTGTTATCATGACATGCTGGTCATCATTGTGGTTTATAGACATACAGCTGGGTAGTATTATTGGTTGCTTCCCTCCCGTAGAAGCATGTTTAATACCTTCTTGTATTATGAAAACTAGTCTTCAAGAAGCAGGCTTTCAAGTCAGATCCTGCTCAAGTCCTCTGGGTCTTATGTCTGAAGTGTGTATTGTCTTTAGCATTAGGAACTTACCTTTACCCTCTGGAGGCAACCAGTCCTTAGCATGTTTTAACACCACCCCCAGCCCCTTTTGAGACAGGGTCTCATGTAGCTTAGGCTGGCCTCAAACTTGCTATGTAGTCTAGGATGATCAGCTCCTCTCTCCCTCCC
>CABHPH010137977.1:49191-60020 GCA_902168325.1 Peromyscus nudipes | reverse complement strand
ATGGAATGCCTCTGACATTTACAGAAGACATGATGGCAGAGGTCTGATGTAGATGGGCGGGGTGGGAAGCACCGACAAGAAGTTACTCTTCTTGTTCTGCAACAAAATACCCAATAAAAGCACTGTCAGGAATGGCAGGCTCACGATTGAGGAGACTCTGCATTATGGCAGGGAAAGCAGAGCAGTGGGAGCCAGAGGCCAGATGGTAAAATTCCACTCATAGCCAGGAAGCAACAATAAATGGAAAGTGGGGCAACCCTGTTCCACCAAGTGACCCACTTCCTCCAGCAAAGTTTCACCTCTTTAGGGTTCCAAAATTCTCAAGCAATACCCACACATGAGAACCTAGTGACAAGTATAAGTCTTATGGGGGACATATCATATATAAGAGTCCTTCAATAATGGAGAGACTCAAGGAAAGGTGGAATCGCAGTGATGTGATTTTCCTAAGGGGCAGGGTGTGCAGTAGTCTAGCTGGTAGGTTCTTTTCTGGTGTGATGATTCTGAATATGCTCTGTTGCTTATATGCCTCTGAGCTTGGACACTTGCACAGGTATCATTTCTCATGTGTGCTCCCAGGTTCTCTGGGACAGAATTTTCTTGCTGAGCATGTCAACCAGGACACGTGAACTCTTTATTTCTACCCCAAACCTATGAGCAATAGCATTTTAATCTCATTTTACCTTCCTTTATCTTAGTCCCATAAAGCAGAAAACAATGCCTAGTTTGCCGACTTTCTGAGTCTGCTAGGAGTCATCAAGCTCATGATGTGGGGACTTGCACTGTGGCAGACTCTAGTATCCCCAAATTGTTTTTCATGTGTGCTCATATGGGTATGATGACCTTTTTTAACCAAGTCACTTTGTCATCCTTTGTGTTTTCCTAGAATAATTATGCTTGGGAAAAATACAATTCTGATTAATTAAAACTGTCTTCATATTGGTTTTGGAAACAGGTTTTTACTGAACATTTAATCTGATTGTATAATGAAAGAAATTAACTTCATTTGTGGTAAAAGTGTGAATAATGTTCAATCTTAGAAGATTTCCTGGCTCCTTTTCACTTGGATTTCCTTTAGATTCAAGGGAAATCTATAAAAGCACCAGGTACCTGCCACTGTGGAGAAGCTCCTTGTATTGACTGCTCAGAGACAACCTGGTTATTTGGATTTGGACTAAGAGAATATTCTTAATTGCTTGGTCACGAGTTTATTCCAGTTTTGGTTTGCCTTGCCTGGTTCTTGATTCAATGAATTTCATTCAACTCATATTCATTGAGTTCCATTCTCAGAGGCAGACACCAGATGAACTGGGCATTCAGAATCCGTGCTCATAATTTGTAGTTAATGGATATTAGAACTGTGTTTACTAATAGGAAGCCAAAGCTTGCACTCTATTGTTATCACATTAATAGAGTTTAAATAAAGTGTTCATTCTAGTTATCTCCCTACTTAGAGTGTTTTTGTTTAGAAAAACCATTTTTAAAATTTGAAGTTTACAAACCAGTTAAAATTTGAATAACAAGTCAGAATTATAGAGGTCAACTTACTGTAACTTCAGAGCGTGCTTGCTTGTGGCCTATTGACAGTGGTAACATAAATGAGACCACAGACTGGAGTGAGCATCTCCTCCGTGAATACCCATGGGTTACAAACCCTATGGTCTGCATGGTAGCCAATGGTTTCAGTATGAAGAACTGGATTCTCCCCCGAGCAGGCGGCAACAACTCATCATGTTGCTTCCAGAATCAATGGCAGAGTGTTCACATCCTAGAGCATTCTTGACTCTGGGAACAGAGTCCCAGCACACTTTACAGATTAGTGGCCGTGGGCCAGTATGGTTGCTCTCTATCCGTTGACCTCAGAACTCTTCATTTTTTTTTTACTATGGTGAGTTTTCTTTCTATAGGAACAGTCAACAAAAGCAACGTGGTGACAGCAAGCACCTCCATCCAGCTCCTAGATGAACGGAAATCTCCCGTGGTGGCAGGTAAACAATGATTTTGGTCGACAAGTATGATACGCGCAGGGCTTCTATTTTGTCTAGCACACTCACACTCCTAAAGGTAGGTTTTTAAACGAGAAAAACTGAAACATTGCTTCTTCAGCTCTATGTTGCCTCCTTCATACTAAGTAATCACCTATGGCTGGCTGGAAGCTTTTGTTAGTGGCGTTTGTACTGAAGGGCTGGAATCTGCCATAGTTCTCCTATAGAGGCTTGAGAACCTGCCTGGCACATAGTCCATTCCTAATACATTATTTCTGGATCCATCGGTTGATGGATGGGTGATATGTGCCAAGCACTCTCCCGATCTGAACTGTTCACCAAAGGGAGTCATTTGTTTTCGGGCGGCCTCCCTCATGAAGTTGTACTTCAGAGTGACTTTGAACATCGAGGCCTGTGTCTCTGCATGCTGTGATAATTTGTGGAAAGGGGACCAAAGGGAGCAGAGGAGCAGACCTGACTGGAGTGCTTGCTCTTTGGCTGGGAAGCACTGCCTTCCCCTCCCACTTTCTGACAGGGCCTGTGCATCATAATTATATTAGCAGGGGCTGAACGATCAGGGAATAGCCACTCCGGTTATCCTTGGGTTATTGGATATGACAAGGAAGACAGTCTTATGTATTTGACCTGCAGCTTATCTTGAACTAGGCAGACCTACAATTAATCAGCCAGCAGATATGGGCTCTAAGGATTCATGGCTGCTGTCTTCAAATATTGTCACTTAATGCCTCATGTTCCTTGAGGAAAGTAAGAGACAGGAGCATTTAACTCAGCAAGATTTATTTTTGCTTAAAGGAGGTCGGACTTGCTTACCTCTGGGCTGTTCCAGCCAGCTAATTCTGGAGGCACATTATCTCCTGGGGGTTGGGGTCATAGACAACAGCTGTCCAAAACACAGTCAGGCCAAAGTAGCCTATCTGGTTCAAAATTTCTCTTTAAAATACTTCCTGTGGGTCTCTTAGTCCATGATCACAAAGGGCACTCCAGGTCTTTTCTAAAGTCCCCTATCCCAGCTACCTCTGTCCAAGTCTAAAAGGCATGCTCAAATGTGAGCAAATGTCTACTATTTTATAAATGAATATAGCCTTGGCTCGAAGCTGTCTATCTAAGCTAACAGGGAACACATACTTTGCAAATGGTTTGCTGGTCTATTATTGAGTTACACAGCTGGCCAGAGACCACGGGCAGGTCACAGTTTGGCTCACCTTGAAGGGATAGGAAAGACATCTCCAATTTGTTGTTTCTAAGTGTGTATCAGCTGGTCCTCATGGTTAGCAGATAATTACAGAGCAAAGCCAAGAAATAGAGTCATCTGGGGAAACCATATTTAGTTTGGACCTTTTAAAGGTGGTGACTACTGACCTTCCTTTCCCAACTGTGTTTGAGAGACATGAAATAAAACAGCCTCATTTGGTTTTGATCTTGAAGACTGCTGTGGCTGCAGCCCCATGATGGCAGTGACCTCAGGGGGACCTTTCTGTCTCCCAAAGCAGAACAATGTCTTCAGCGCACCCCCTGCTTCTGTGGACTTTGTCTCAACTCTGATGTCAATCACCGGGTGATGAGGCCCTGTAACATTCCACTCTGTATTTTCTCAAATTAGTCAGATACTGTTTACCGCTATGAAATTGAAGGGGCCCTTTTAGTTAGAGAGGCAGTCTTGTTTTGGCAGATGAAGATGAACTTGTGAGCAGGCTTGGTCCCCATTAGCAGGCCTCCAGCAGCAGATGGGACACAGCCGACCGGCAGGAATTTGGGGTCCCAATGAAATCCTTGTGTGCAGTTGAAACTTATCTGGAAGAGAAGGTGTACAACTCTGCAAATAGTTCCTAAAGACCCCCTTGAAAAGGCTGCTCCTTGCACAGCCTGACCTGATATGTTCATGTTCATTAGCTGTGTGTGCTAGTTTGGAGGTAGAAAGAGGTTTTTATCCTCGCTTTTACTTGTTTTCTTTTTAAAACAAAAACATTTAGATACTCATCTGTCAATGACACCTTTGAAGAAAGGCCAGTTGGAGTGGGCAAGATTCCATTTGTGCGTCAGCCTCAGTGTATAAGCAGGCTCCATCCATCTTCTGGAGCTCTGACAGTGCTTCCCAGCCTCCTCTTGAGGACTCTGCCAACTCTCCAGCTGCCCGCGGTGTGCCTCGCTTACTTAATAGCTTTCCCAGGGCAATAGGAGACATGACAGGGTCTACCCCGTGTCTCTAGAGCTTTGGAAACCGCTGTATGTGTCAAGACACTAATCCATTTTACTGTTAGGATTAGAAATACAAACCTTGGAATGTAAGGTCAGCTTGAATTTGCCGCTCATCTTGTACCTTGCTCAGTTCATGGTCATGGGTCAGTAGAGGTCTAAGACAGAGTTGAGATTATTAGATCCCTACCTTATTCTCACTTTTGGGGATAACAGAACAAAGAGGGACATACCTGGATATGAAGAAACGTAAAAATGCCAGGATGTGCAGGAGTGACGCACTTTCACCTTCAGTTTCATTCATTCATTCACTCACTCATTCATTCATTCAGCACATAAGACAGGACTCCTGCTTTTGCCAGGCACTTGACCTATCCATGAATAATAACTGGTTCTGTATTGACCTTCCTTCCCTCCTCACCCAGTGCGTGAAATAGCAGTGATTTTTATATTAATAGCAGCATCTAAGGCAAGAGAGATGGCTCAGCAGGTAAGAGCACACCATCCAGCCTTAGGACCCAAGTTCAATCCCTGGTACACATGCACACATATCACAATAACAAATAAACATTTTAAAACCATGTCAAATAGGGCTAGCGAATTAAACTGCTGTGTAATAGTTTGCAAGGTTCTAGAGGCCAAGGATTGTGTGCTTTTGCCTTTCTCGTCCTAAACCACAGCCAGCTGAGAATTTAGACCATGGTGGACAGACCTCAGTGAAATATTATAAATGAATTGAGATCATAGAAATCTGCTTTGCCCTAACTTACTTATTTGCCAACTCAGGATCCATAAATTATCTAGACCATGGTGGTAATTCTCCATGGGGCTCTCAGTAGGGGAGGCCAGCCTTTCTCTACAGTACTGTCTCTGTCATACAGGGGTAGAAATGACCTTAGAGGATAAAATATGCATGGTGGGGGGCAGCTTGAGATATTAGCTGGTGAAAGGGATGGCCCTACTGGGGACTTCTTCTTGAATTATTTGATCTGCCTTCCTACTCACCTGCTAGACTCTGACAAATACAAAACATCTAACCTCAGCTTCTGTTCAGATTTCTGAAAAAAAAGGTTTTTGCATGTGTATGTGCTGGGCTGGCATGTGTGCCCAGGTACATGTATGTGCTCCTGTGGAGGCCTGGGATTGATGTAAGATACTGTTTTAGTTAGGGTTTCTATTGCTGTGAAGAGATACCATGGCCACTCTAATTAAGGGAAACTTTTAATTGGGGCTGGCTTATAGTTTCAGAGGTTTAGTCCATTATCATCATGGCGGGACATGGTGGCATGTAGACAGACATGTGCTAGAGAAGGAGCTGAGAGTTCTACATCTTGATCCTGTAGGCAACAGGAAGTAAACTCTGTCACTGGACACAACTGAAGCATAGGAGGCCTCAAAGCCCACCCCCACAGTGACACACTTCCCCCAACAAGGACATATGAACTCCTACAAAGCCACACCTCCTAATAGTGCCACTCCATATGAGCTTATGGGGGCCAACTACATTCAAGCTACTACAGATACCTTCTTTGGTCACTCTACTGTATGTATGTACTGAGTTAGGCTCTTTTGTTGAGCCTGGACTTGGTGTTTTGTCTTGTTCACTAATCAGCTCACTCCAGGGATTCCCTGTATCCACTATCCTCACACAACTTCTTCAGAGATTCTGAAGATCAAACTCTAGTGCTCACACTTGCAGAGCAATCAGTTTGCCTGATGGTCAATCTCTCCAGCTCAGACTTCTGAATTTTTAAAATAATTAATTCAGAATTATTAGCAGTTGCTCTGGAATGCATATTTTAACACATCACAATCTAAAGTTGGTCCCAATTGTGTTCCATTTGACTTCTTAAATACTTGTGAACTCCCAATAAGCAAGAACTCTCCCAGTTACCTTTTTAGGGCTGATATGTGGTACATATGTGGGAGATGCTGTCTGAATAAGTTATGCAAGGAATATGGGCTTCATTGTCACTTGCTATACAGGAGAATAGAATCTGCTGGCCAGATAAAAGAGCCACACTGTCTTAATACCATCCCAAATGATGTGAATATTTTAAGGATAGAAAAACCATTTGCTGTCCCATCCTAATGACATCTATAAACCCAAAGTTATGTCTTCACTGAAGTCCTAGTATCTGATATGAATATTAGACTAGCAGCTAATGTAATCATCATAAAAACCTAGACATTAAAGCATTAATTTATTACATTGCAACTTTTTTAACAATAATTTTATTGAGGTATGACATCTCAAATTTACTGCCTTTAACCTGTAAAGTTCAATGATTTTAGTAGACTGGAATGAGGTCCTGACCTTCCAGCTTACTCCTTAGCAAGGGACATGGATTGCATTAGATCCACTCACAAGGAAAATTTGAAAATGTGGGTTATGTGGTCTCATTTGCATAATTCAAGGCAGTGTAATGAAGGGGAAGATTTCATTTTAAACAGCTAATTAGGAAAGTGATTGATTAGCATCATTAACCATTAGCTATCGTCAGGTAAGTGCTATTTAAACTAAGTGTAGTGTGTAATATGGGCCCTCATTAGAGTTGTGTGAATAATGTTTCCAAAACCTTACAAGTGAACTTCCAACTTGCCCTCATTCCTTTGGTGGAATCTCACAGTGAGTTAACTAGCATCTCAGGAATTCTGGGTCAAGCCTATCATGGGTAAACCTCTGGTTTGTGAAATCCCAGCACAGGAAGTGTTTTTATCATTTAAAAAAATGAAATGCATATTGGAAGTAGGGAGCTCGCTCAGTTAGTAAAGTGTGAGGAAATGAGTTTGATCTCTAGAACCCATATAAAAAGCCAGATGTGGTTAGCATGAGCAAGTAATCCCAGCTTCTGAGAAAACAGGGACGGGGGAGCCCTAGGGCTCCCTGAACAGCCATGCCATCCTGTTAGCTGGATTCAGACCACTGGGGACCCTGTCGCAAGTGAACAAGGTGGGTGGTGTCTGAGGAATGATATCCAAGTTTGACCTCTGGCCCCACAAGCATATATATATATATATATATATATATATATATATATGTTCATCTGCCATCCAAACTCACATACAGGCATGTGCGCACGTGCACGTGCACGCGTGCACACACACACACACACACACACACACACAATCTGAGAGAGAGAGAGACAGACAGAGACAGAGAGAGAAGAGAGAGTTGTTACCACTGGCATTTACTAAGTGAAGGACAAAAATGATATCAAGCATCCAAAAGTTACCCACTGACCCAGAACAAAGAATGACCTGGTTCCAAATGCCAGTAGTGGTGAGATAGAAACAGTAGGTGAAAATTAGCACCATCATCAAACCTCTCAGTAGATACGCATTTCATACACACATTTCATTCCTAGTGGTGCCTCGTGCCTTTGTGAGCACGTCCTACAAAAGGCAGTGTGGAAGAAACAGGGGAATGCTAGCTGGCATAGCAACGAGCTCAGAGGCTGAGGGCACACCTGTCCAGGCAAGGATCCTGCCACTCAATCTCTCTTCTCCACCCCCGCCCCCCCCCCCCCCGAAGAACACTGCTGCCAAGGGAGAGCTTCCCTTTGTGCTGGTGATAGAGAACCCCTAGGTATCACAGGGATGGGAAGGAGGCAGGTGAAGGAAGGAGGGAAGGAAGGAAAAATGTAAGAAGGGGGAGGGAAGGAAGGACAATCCTCTCTAGAAAACAGCCCAAGAGATAAAGTGTGGTTGTCAGTGGCAAAGAGAAGAAAAGCACTCACGTTCACAAACATGCGTGGATGGGTATGTGGTGAGGGTGATACCTCTTAGTTTTGAGGTGGCCAGGGAGAGCCATGAGTGGAAACCTGCATGATGAGATGTACCCAGCATACAAAACTCCATGGGAAGAGCCTTTAGGGTGAAGCAACTCCCTTCTCCAAGGATCTGAATGAATTTGGGATGAGATTCCTTATGCATATACACGTCTCTAGTTGGCATTCAGAAACCTGAATGATGCAGTTTGAGGGTAATCACCAGATTCTTAAGGGAGGGCTCACAGGCAGGTGAGCAGGTAGCCCAGCAGGAGATGGAAATCCGTATCATGTCTTTGCACTAAATTATGAGCTAAAAAGTGAAGTTTTCTGTGTTGGGCCTTTTTTAAACAGACAGATGGGTTCAATGCAGGGATAAAAGGAGGAGGACTGATAACAGCAGATTTCGTGGAAATGGATTGGAGATTGTGCTGTGTTTACCATCTGCACCAGAATTTCAGAGTTAGGACTGTCCATCAGAACAGCTGCTCTGCAAGGTATGGAAGCCTGTAAGGAGCGCATGGTCAGGGTTACCACTCTAGCAATAAAAATAGCCCAAGTCCTGAGGAACCAGAGCCTCCGTGTTAACTCTCTAGGGCACTGCTCCCAAGAGCTACAGCCACTTCAAAACTTCACCAGATGTGGAAAACACATCCTCTGCTCCAAGTTCAGCAGCACAGCACTCAGGGTGATGGGTTCTCATGGCTCACAGGCTCTGAATTAGCAAGTTAGGCCTCTTCTCTCTGAATCCCTGGTAGGTTTGCATATAAAAGTTAGTCAACTAACTATTTAGAAGGTAGCACAGGGCTACCACTCTCTGGCTCCAACAGGGGCCTTTCTTCTCGTGCAAATTATTTTCCCATGTAAATCAAGATATAGGGTGCTTTGGTTAGATTTCTTAAAACTGGAGCCATGCCCCCACGCCTCCCCCCGCCCCACCTCCCTGCAGGTGTTGTTACCTGTGAAATCTTGCCTGGGGGCATCTTATTATGGTATGGTTTTATTTATTATCTTTTTAAAATTTTTATGGATATGAATGTTTGCCTCTATGTACCATGAGCATACTCTGGACTCTTAGAGGCCAAAAGAGAGCATCCTCTGGAACTGTAGTTACAGACAATTGTGAGGCATCTTATGGGTACTGGGAACCAGATCAGGGTCCTCTGCCAGAGAAGCAAGTGCTCTTAACTTCTGAGCCATCTTTCTCTCCAGACCTTCATTTCAGTGTCTTAACATTTCAGAGTAAAATACCAAAACATGCATTTTTATTACAAATGCCTTAGACCAGAGAGGTTGGAAAATGGTCGCCTACAAGACCAATTCTAGTTGCCACATGATTTTATTTACTTTTAATTTTTTTATATTTTTATCATGACATCTTTCCTGTATTGTAAAGTATACTCCTTTAAAACATATAACTCACTGGCTTCTTCATACACTTGACAGAATTTGATACCTACCCCCACAATCTAATTTTAGAACTCTTTCAGTATCCTGAAAGAACTCAGCATACATTTCTTCTTCTTATTTGGTACTTCTCCATATCCTTAGGAGCACTATTCTGTTTTATCAATGGATTTACATATTTGGGGGTATTTTAGATCAATGGAATGATACATGCGCCTTTGTGACTGACTTTATTCACTTAACATGATGTTTTCCAGGACCATAGTATATCATGGATCAGTCCTTCATCTTTTCTATTGCTAAATAATATTCTATTGTGTGAATGCATTTTATTTATCCATTTCTAAGTTCTAGATATTTGGACTGTTCCCACCCCTTACTGAGGAGTAATATTGCTTTGGACATGAATATATGGGTTATCATGTGGACATGTTTTTATTCCTCTTGAGCAGGTACCCGGAAGTGGAGTTGTGTCATATGTAACTCTATGTTTGGTATTTTGCGGAACTGAAAACCTGTTTTGAATTGTGGTTGCTTTAGTTTAGAATTCTAGCCAGCCATGCATAAGGATTCCGATTTCTCCACACCATTGCCAACATTCACAGTTATCTGTCTTTTTATTTTAACTACATTGATAGATATGAATGAATTTGCATTCCCCTACTGACCAATGCTGAGTATCCATCTAATCATGAGCTTTTTGGCCACTGGTGCCTCTTTTCTAGAGAGATGTTGATTTAAAAGCTCTGCCTGTATTTAAATGATAATAGTTTGCCTTTTTGCTATGTTATATGAGCTCTTTACATTATCTAGAAATAAGCTTATTGCACTGTGGCATATCTGCTGCCTGTTTTTATAAATAAAGTTGTATTGGCATGCCACCACACCTTCTTCGTATGAAGATACTTTCTTACCAAAATGGAAAAGCTGGATAGTTGGATAGAAACCGTATGGGCTGCAAAATGTTAACTGCTTGGCTCTTAAAAAAAAAAAGTTCACTAACACTTTTATGAAATTTCACAGAGTCTATTTAAAACAAAATCAAACAAAGGCCACTTCTTCACTCACCTTTTTCATCATGTTCTTATAGAAATGAGTTGATATCGGAATCAGAGGTTATTTAAATGGATGTTGACACAAGAGTTTCATGCATCAGAATTTGTCCGTCAGTTGTACCTGTTGCATGTGGTTTTACAGAAATCCTAAACAAAGGCTCCAAGCTTCCTAAAAGTGTCTTTTGTCATTATCAGTCCCAGCAGCAATTCACTCAATCTTTACTCTGATGCATAGGCCTTGGAAAAGTGCACTCATTATGATACTTGGTGTTGCCCTGGAAAGGCCCCCAAACACATTGGTGGATAAGAGTTTATGGGATCTTTCTTTCATTCCCTCCCTCCCTCCCTCCTTTCCTTCCTTCCTTCCTTCCTTCCTTCCTTCCTTCCTTCCTTCCTTC
>CABHPH010137977.1:28601-49181 GCA_902168325.1 Peromyscus nudipes | reverse complement strand
TTCCTTCCTTCCTTCCTTCCTTCCTTCCTTCCTTCCTTCCTTCCTTCCTTCCTTCCTTCCTTTTTTGCCAACATGGCTCATGAATGATTGAGGGATTTATTTTATTGCCTCTACCTAAGAAAATCTTTCAAGGACCTTTTTGATCTCTATTAAGATGAAAATATATGGTACTCATGCTAAGGAAAGGACTCATTGGGGGGCAAGAAGGTTAAGTGTAATTCCTTTCCTGGAAAGCGAAGGGCAGATGTGAATAGAATCTTCAGCAGAAGCATGGGTGCTTTGACAGTCTGTAGACATTGTTGCTAATGGAGTAAGCCTTAGCCAGCATGTGATTAGAAAGAGACAGTACTGATCACAACTTTTTGTCCCCAAGGGCCACACTCACTGCCAGTTCTCAGAGTCTCTTCTGCTTCTGGGTAAGCAGCCCTAATTGATGCCAGGATCAATGTCTGACTGCCATCCACACTTCTAATCAAAGTATGTGATTACATATGGCCCAGCTCATGGCAGATGGGCATGTATAGTCTTCTTTAACAATCAGAAGAGATTTCAGAGTGGAAGCATAGGGAACGGGCATGTAATTGTTTTTCCTCCATAAACCTTCTACCTTCCTGAACTCACCTTCCTGAACTCAGCTGAGCTGGTCAGACCTCAGCCAAAATCGGTTTGCAGTTGCATTTCTTTTATTTATGGTATATGTCACTAATCTGTTTATGCTGTACATTACTCTCTCATGCTCTCTCCAGTTCTTTCTACAACCCACAACAGTCAGGGTTTGTTCACAGAAAAACGTTTCCCAGTGATGTCAGCCGTTTCCACATTAGACAACCCCAAATCGACCCTCAGAGATCCCTTTTTTTTGTTCTATGCCGATTGCCTTCTTCGTACTTCCCCTCCCCTGCCCATCAATGTTCTGGTCTTTCTAGGCTGACTCACTCATTTCTCTAGCTTGTAAATGTCACAGACTCCAGAGTTCTCCATCTGCATTCTCTCTACTATCAAGGTTTTGAGCACCATACAGATCTGCCTGGGTTGGCTTGCCTTCGCCATGACCAAAAAGAAAGTTGGGGAAGAAAGGGTTTATTTGGCTTATACCTCCACACTGTAGTCCAACATTGAAGGAAGCCAGGATAGGAACTCAAGGAGGGCAGGAACCTGGAGACAGGAGCTGACACAGAGGCCATCAAGAAGTGCTGCTTACTGGTTCGCTCTCCATGGCTTGCTCAGCCTGCTTTCTTATAGAACCCAGGACCACCAGCCTGGGGATGGCACCACCCACAATGGGCTGGACCTCCCCCCATTCATCACTAATTAAGAAATGTCCTGTTGCCAGATATTATGGAGGCATTTTCTCAATTGAAGTTCCTTCCTTTCAGATAACTCTAGCGTATGTTAAGTTGACATAAAACTGGCCAGCACAACTTGTATTTGAATTTCTACTCCATCATTTACTGGTGGGATAACCTTGGGCACAAATGTTTTTTAGGCTCATATGCTATGTAGCAGTAAATAAGGTTTTCATTATAAGGCAGATAAAAATGTTGGTTACTGTGTTTAGAAGATACTTGGCACTAAATTGGGTGTTTGTCTTGGGTTTCTCGTGTTGTGATAAAATACCATGACCAAAAGCAACCTGGTAAGGCAAGTGTTAATTTCAGCTTACAGTTCCACATCACAGTCTGTCCTCAAAGGATGTCAGTAGAGAAATTCAAGGCAGGAACCTGGAGGCAGGAGCTGAAGCAGAAGCCATGGGAGAACTCTGCTTACTGGCTTCTGCTGTGGGATGGTCTGTATGTCAAACATGTTGCTTATTGGTTAATGAATAAAACACTGATTGGCCAGTGGTCAGGCAGGAAGAAGTATAGACGGGACAAGGAGGAGAGAATTCTGGGAAGTGGAAGGCTGAGGAGACACTGCCAGCCGCCACCATGACAAACAGCATGTGAAGATGCCAGTAAGCCACAAGCCATATGGCAAGGTATAGATTTATAGAAATGGATTAATTTAAGATATAAGGACAGTTAGCAAGAAGCCTGCCACAGCCATACAGTTTGTAAACAATAGAAGTCTCTGTGTTTACTTGGTTGGGTCTGAGCGGCTGTGGGACTGGTGGGTGGCAGAGATTTGTCCTGACTGTGGGCCAGGCAGGAAAACTCTAGCTACAGGCTTCTTTCGCAGAGGCTTTCTCTTGTAACACCTAAGACCACCTACCCAAGGGTGGTACCACCCCCTGTGAGCTGGGCCTGACCACAGTAGACATCAACTAAGAAAAATGCCCAGAGACCAACCCTAATTGGGGCATTTTCTCAATTGAGGTTTCCTCTTCCCCAATAACTCTAGCTTGTGTCAAACTGACATCAGACTAGCCAGCACCACACTCAATAAATGTTGATGGTGGTGCTATTATTGTTTTTGTCTAAGTGATTAGTACAATGATGTCATAGTCTAGATAGTGTGGCCGACTGCACAGTGAACAGAGGGTAATGGGAGATTGGCTTGTGTTATTCACGCTAACTACAGGCTTCTACGTCTGGGTTTATCCGGCACACAATGAACTATGTGTGACTTTTGGAAAGTTTTTTTTCTTTTCCTTTTCCATACTTCTAGTTCCTATTTGTAAAATAAAGGTGCTGAATTATATCAGAGTAGCAAATTGCTTTAATCCCCTACGTCAGCACTAGTTGACTGTCGGGAGCACCTGAGAAACAGATCGGAAAGGATTTTGAGCTGGTCGGGAACCAGCTGCTAAGTTTGCTGTGATCTGTTAGCAATGCCCATGATGGACAAGGAGGCCAACGACAACTTTTGTTGTGGAATTTTCCAGGCCTAAACATACTGTTCTCCAGGGCCTTTCCTGGCTCATTTGATTCATTTCCAGGGTCATCTTAACAGACCCGTGAGGCTGAATTAGCGCCTACCTACCCAGAGGGTTCAGAACCTTCAGTGTCTGATGTGGAAATAGATGATCAGAAAGCAGACCAGCAAGATAGAAAGCTGAGCCTCTGAGTGAGACCCAGGCCTCTGTGAGACCTCATTGCAATTTGAGTATTAAAAAAAATGAATAATTTCCATCAAGAGGGAGAAGAGGATGGTCCCCTGAAGTTCTATAGATAATCCAGCTTGGTTTGTAAGTTGGAGTGTCTTGGAGATTTCTGAGAGTAGCATATAGATCTACTGATGGGTTTTTAACTACACTGGACACAGTGCTTCCTGATCTGCATAGGAAGTTACAGGTTTCAAATGGCTGCTGTATAACTATGCATATGGAGCACATATAAATTTCTTTGGAAACCAATTTATCCACTTCTTTCGATATTTAAAGCATTGTTTCTCAACCTTCTTAACACTGCGACCCTTTAATACAGTTCCTCATGCTGTGGTGACCCCCAAGCATAACATTTCATTGCTACTTCATGACTGTAATTTTGCTACTGTTATGAATAGTCATGTAAATATACAATGGGACCACCCCTGTGAAAGGGTCATTTGAGCCCAAAGGGGTTTCGACCCACAGGTTGAGAAGGAGTGTGAGGCAAAGGGGTCTGTTTTCAGAAGTTCTGAGTTGGCTTCAGCAAAGGGATTTGATTTTCAGGAACCTCAGCAGGAAGCCCAGGTGTGGGTCTCTTTTTGGCTTTCTGTTTTCGTAAGGCAACATGAGATCGTGTCTTTGTCCACTGGCATTTCATCATCTTGAGCACAAGATTCTTTCTGCAGGGTCGGAGGTACCTGCTGTTACTGTGCAAGCTCTTCCGGCTTGGTAGCCGATCTGATTCCTCACAAACCGCCTCATCATTGCCTGTTTTCCTTGCCTTTCCCATCTACTTCACTGCAGAAAGCTGCAGCGTCTGTGAACTCAGGGCCCTGCCTGAGCAAAAACCACCTGTCTGTCACCCCCGTGTCACGCTACCTTTAATGAGAACGTGACATTTCAGACGGCTTTCTCTGAGACAATCAGCACTAAGCAGGATTTGGGGCCTCAGCATCTCCTCCAGCCCAGCACTGTGATGGGAGGACATTCTTACGGGGAAATCTATGAATAGGACAGCAGTAATACGCAGCTGAAAATAATCTGTGAGGCGTTTGCAAATTGCCCCTTGTGAGCTGCGGTGCTTGTGAAAGATAATTTGTGGTTCTTGCAGAATTCCCTGCAAACTGGGTCTTTCATCTGCTGTGCATTTTGCAATTAAAACATTTCATTTTTCATATTAACAAATGATAACTCCACGTTTGTTCATCTAAACAACTTGATTTATATTTTTCTGTGCTGAGAAGCTGTTGACATTTCAGAGTAAGTAATTATTTTCATTGCCAACTGCTGTGTGTGGTGACTGTAGGCAACTGATAGAAATCTGAGTGTACATGTGTATCATTTAAATCCCTTTGCTTAAAGACTACCTCTGAAGCTAGAAGCCTTTTGCCTGGGTTATCATCTGGACTTCGACATCTAATAGGATTAGGATACTGACAAGCATGGGTTTGGGCCCCATCCATGGTTTGTGCTGTGTACTGGAAACTCTTTGATGTAATCTCTGAGGACAAGGCTTACCTATAGTACCTCCAAACTATTATCAGGGCACAGTAGACTTGCAGTCTCAAATCACTTGTTAGAGGAGGCATGTGCTGTTGGCCCTGGGAGTTCTTGGGGCATGTGATAGCTGCTCAGGCATCCCTCGGAAGAGTGTCAGGATTCTGTGTGGAATGCTCATGGGACAGTTTGCACCATGCCTGCTGACAGTGTGAGCTTGGAAAACATTTGGTCAACTGGAGATGAAAAATAACGGACCTTCTCAATTTCCTCTCACGTTACATTCTTGGCCAACAGCAACAACAAAGGCACAGTTAGGACAATGGAAAGAAATGCTTTTTCAGCTTGAAAGTAGTTGCTACATCCTTGGAATAGGAACTCAGTCACCACACGGTTGAGTTGGACCACCTTGGCACAATAGAGAAGTGGTATCATGGCGACTAACAGCCCATGCAGCCATGAGGCCTTCCCTGAGAACTCTGTTCTATTCATTCTTACACTGTAATCATTAAAACATACTAATTGCACAGGCTGGTGGTTTCACTGTGACTTTCCATTCATATATACATTGTGCTTTTAAACTTACAATTTTATGCATCCAGTTTTATTTTGATATTTAGAAAAGTGTTAGCTATTCACACTTCAACTTCTTCTCCCAAGGAGACTATCTAGCTGAATTGATGCTCCCAAAAGACAGTTGACCCTTAGCCCACTGGTTTACAAGGTCTACACTGCTTATAGCTCACTGTGCCTCTGTCCATCCCAGCATATGCATGTCCCATTTGCATTCCAGTTTGGGAGCAGACTGCTGACTGGGGATCCAAACCAATTTTTACATGGCCTTGAGGGGTGAAGTAGAGCCAGTACCCTGAATGGCAAATGTGCTTTATCCTTTGAACCAACTCCAATTGATTAGTTCTGGTTGCCTATAGTGCTGTCTTAAGAAACCATCTGTGGTGTATTTGAGGCTCAGCTGGGAAGAGTGCTGGGATTGATTAGCAATGTCTGTCATGGGCTCTAGAGGAACAGCTTGCCCCATATTTGTCATTTTCTGCTTTTAACATGTCTTTAACTCCTCTGTGCTCTCTTCCTGTGCAAAGTAGTTACAATCTTAAAAGTGCCTGTTGTATAAACAGAAAGAGTAGGTATAGGTATATTCCGCTTTAAGAAACCCTAGCAAAGAAATGCAAATTCGAAAAATGCATCAATCTGGAGCCAATTATTTCCATTACAGAAAAGATTCCATGAAAGGTTCCTTTAAATAGCGAGCTCCCCTGCTGCATTAAAATGATGATTCAATTTACAAAAATTCACTTTGCATGCAACTCTCCGGGACAAAGTCTGTGTGGACTTAGCAAGCCATACCTGAACTTTTCAAAGCCACACTTCAGCACTAGCCAGGATGTCTGCCACCAAGTACCTCAAGTCCCCCAGTAACTCCCACTCCCCCTCAAACTTCCTTCGTACTTCCTCTCCCAGGGTGTTGAGCATACCATCTGGGTGGTGATCAACAGCTACTGGCTCCCAACCCGACACGGCTGCATTTCATTAGTGGGTAAGCTGATTGCTCCGAGGGTGTTTATGTGTGGGTGTAGCTGTACAAATCCATGCCCTCTGTGCATTGTGTATGCAGATGCAGAGACACAAGCACCATTCAGCCTAATCTAAATTCATCCCTGCTGTGAGTTCTAGGGGAAGGTTCCAGTTGGTTGGTGGATATGGCCTTTTGGTGATATCTGCCCTATATTCTGGTTCACCCATTCCCTCTGTGTTCCTTCACATCAAAAACCTTGCCCAGACTCCAGGCCTGAGTCCCATTAACCAGACATGGAACCCTTGTCTTCTCCTGCAGCTCAGAAAGCCCCAAATGGTTTTCTGATTTAGAAAATTAAATATAATCCAACTCTTGTGGCCAGCTATGAAATTCCCAACCAACAGACATTTCCACTAAATATGTAACATACACAACATCTAAAAGTCCCACCAATCCAGCATGAACTTGAATTATAGAGGCATCCAGTACCCCTCGGGTAAGATCACCAGCCTCTTCCCAGTCACTCCAACTGGTGGCCCCCAAAGCTCCTAAGAATGCCTGTTGGCACACATGTCAACATTCCTGTTGCTCTGTAGAAACAAGTTAATCCAGAGAAAGGTACCTAAAAGAGATGGCCTCTCCCTTCTTCGTGTTCCTGCACATAGACTCATTGTCCTAACCTCTCAGTTGCAGGATATGAGCATAACTATTTTGTCTGTGATATTTTAAAAGCTATACCATAAATTTCTTCCCATAAATTTGGGTACTTTTTTTTTTTTAACAGACACATGTTTTCTCTTAGTTGTTTTGGAAGACAATACACGGGAGAAGAGCAGTGATGCACATCAGGCCCACTCAAACATTTCTTGCGGCCCTCAGTTGATCAAGGAGGAACTTTGACATGGAGGTTCTCGGGCTGCGGAACTGTCCATCGGCTCCTTGCTTCCCATTTTCTCAGACTCACTGGTTGGTGCCAAGGGTCTCCCGTGGTACTGGGCTGTGATGGCTGCATAGGTGCAGCCGTAGATAGCAGCTGCCAACATCATGAGACATACAATCCCACATACCACCCCAGTGATGACCACAGTAGCCACAGCGTGGCGCAGGTTGGCTGGCTTTGGTTTGGGTTTGGGCTCACACTCCAAGGCATCTTGTTGTCCGGAGTTACTCTCAGAAGGCTTGTGGGCCTCTTGAGGGGCAGAACCGGGCTGCTGAGCTAATGAGGGTGCCAGGTCTGGAGAAGGCAGAGGACAGGGCTGGTATAGTTCATGGGGAATGGAGAGGAGGTCCTTTCCTTTCCAGTGTTCAGGCAGCCTGCAGATGGCGCTGTCTGTTACTCCCCCTTCAAGAAACAAAGCAAAGGGCGATAATGGAGCTTTGATGTGATAGCATTCCAAAGTCCTCAGCCTGCCACAGACTAGACAATTACTCATTGCTAAGAATTTATTAGAAACCAAGTTCCCTTAATACTATATAAAGGCTGAGGGGACCATGAGGGCCCAACGACCAAAGGCCTTATGGTCTCCAGAATTCCTCCCGTCCACTCCCCGCTACACAAGAAAGCTTTCCTGCCAGATTCTCACTGGAAATCAAAGAAAGCATAAAGCAAATATCCATTCTTGTGTTTATGTGTTAATTCAAAGACCCTAGGTCTCTACCCACACTTTTTAGTTAAGTTTTACGTATCTGAACATTTGACAATACCGTGTGTTTAGTTCATGGTGTTTAAGTAACTCATCTTCTCGGGGCTCATGACATTACTACTTTCCGTGCCAAGTGTTCCAAGGAGTTATTCAGTGTAGGTTTCGGTCTTTGTAAAGTAGCTGGGTCCCTTGGGTATCTGTGATAGTTATCCTTCCCCGGACTACTGCTGCCCATGTAACCACTGGCACACTATTCAACTTCACAGGAATGAACTTCCTCAAGTTTTCTGCCATCAGAACATCCTATTTGTATCTGAGTTGACAGTTTAAAGTCCTCACCATCCACTCTTATAAGGAATTCTTTTTTTTAATTCACACAGGGCATGAGTGGAGACATCAGCACCCAAACCCAGCCCCTCAGTACACTTCCCTCTTTCTACTTCTGTCTCTCTCGTATCTCCTGGGACCATGGCAAGTGACAGAAAAGCCTACTTGACTGAGCAGGACCCATAGGACCTGTGGCTTGTTTCTCTCAGGCTGTCCTAAAAACCTCACCCAGGGGAGAGCAGCTTGTTCCCTTTGCAAATGCAGATTGCAGATTCTCAGTGTACATCATAGGGAAATTTTTTAATTAATGCCAGAAAGGCACATATGGTAGTTGTCACTTCAGCGTTATTGGTACATGCCATTGTATAGTAGTTCAGGGTTTGGGAATGTATGGAATACATTTGGAATAGCCCATTCATGCTATCTAAGCATCTAAGATGAGTCGTAAGTGCCCTATAAGTAGAGAGAGCCACCCCATAAAAGGAGATCTGTCACATGACTCAGAAACACCAGGGTTGATGACAGTGACCAAATTCAACATATATTTTTTTTGCTGTTATTGCTTAAAGCTGAATGACACACAACCAGACTCAGCCACCGCCACCACTGCCACCGCCACCCCCCCAACACCCCCCCCCCAGCTTCCTCAATAATCCCTTGACGCATAGATCCTGGCTTTAAAGCAAAAAGACCAAAGAGGAATTTCCTGAGCCTCTGGTGTTCACAAAACTAGAGGAACAAGGTGTCTGCTCCAGCTGAGCCAAGAGCCCCACCCAGCTGCGCTGAGATTCGGGGCTCTGCCTCTGTGGGATCTTACCTCCCTTTGCACCTGACTATGGCGGCCCTCACCAGGAGCTGTGTGTCAAGGCAGAAAGCTAGAAAGATAGAAACCCAGAGGGAGCAAAGGCATTTCATCCAACCACAGCACAGTGAGGCTTCCACTGGGAGAACCCTGGCTGCTGGCCAGGCAGCTTCACTGATGTTCCCCCAGGCTATGGTACCTGTGCATTCACTCCAGATTCCAGTCTTTCTCTAGATCCACTTTCCACTAGAGAATTGCACTAAAATCCACAGCCTTGAGTCTCAGAGCAAAGGACAGGCCTAGCGTGAATGCGTGGACGTGGCGGGAAGGCGGGGCCTGTAGCCGGCACCGTCTCAGTAGCCTCCTATACAGTTAAACTGCCCTGCTGGGTCAAGGGACCAAAACGAGCATTAGCACTGAGCACTAGTGAGTGGCATTCACTGGTCCAGCTTTGTGGCTGAATAGGAGAATGCCAGCCTTGCCTGTCCTGCTTTGGATGGCCTAGGTCTGGAAACAGATTGTTTTTAACATCAAGATATGTTCTTCCTTGATGAGAACTCTCTTTCTGGGATGGTCTGGTTTATGCCTATGATTTGATTCCCAAAGCAATGGCTCTAGCCACCTCACCTCCAGATGTGCTTGTTCTTGTTTGTGACCTATCAGAACAATGTTACTAAGTTCTATAGTTGCCGTTGTGCGCTAACTTCAACACTGGCTGGTTGGCAATGTATCAACTGCTCTTAACTATTGAGAAACTTCCAAATTTGATGTTGCAAGTTTGAGCTCTTACTCTATATAGGCTGTGCCTCCAGATGTTGGTTTTCTTCCCCTAATTCATATCTGCAGCTCTCAGATCTTCCTGAGCCATGGGCTCAAGCATACAATCACCAACAGAGCTCCTCTCTAAAGTGTGACAAGTATTTCAAATATGTTCCCTTTCTGAATCTTCTATTGAGCACCTCCCCCAGACTCTCCCACGGCCTTCATTCTCTATTTGCTAAAAGCATCACCATTTATGTAGTTACCAAACAGAATAAAATACACAAGAATCTCCCATAATTGCTCTTTCCTTCTCCCAGTCCATCACCTTCTCCAACCCCTCAGCAGTATCTACCACTTCACTGTTCCAAATGTCAGTCCCTTGTTACAGCCCTGGTTTAGGCCACTGTCATCTCTTCTCTGATCCACTGAGATCACATCCCCCTTCATCCTCTGGCTCTTCTTCAACAGCCTGTGCTCTGCCCTCTAAGAGTCAGCAGAGTGGCATTTTACACAGTGGTCAGATCATACTGTTCCCTAGACAAGAATTCCTCAGAACTTCCCACTTCCCTTAGAATACAATCCAGCCAGGGCACCTGCTCTGCACATGTGTAGAGACTGGGCAGGCACCCCAAGATGTGCTGTGTGTTACCTCCACCCAGACTCCCTCCTCTGTCTCTCACTAAGCTGGGCTACTCAGTCACCAGACCCTAAGAATGCTGTGATACTCTGTCCCCACCCCCACAGCTATCTTCCGTTCTTCTTTTCCTGGTTCTGGCTCTTACACATGTCAGTTTCCTGGGTGGCTTTTCTTTCCCATCCTATCTAAGCTGGGGTGCATTCCCTCCCCTACTTTACCCTTACCCTGCCTCACTGTCACAGCACGGCCATCTGAACCCATACCTTTATCTATTATCTTAGACAATGCCTGTTTTTACCCTTCCGATGGAACCTTCATAATGATAAGCATTCCTATTCACTGCCTTTTTCTCTGGATCTAGAGTAGTGCCTGGTACATCAAGGGCATTCAAGGAGAGGAATGAATGAACAGTGCTCAGAGAAGCAGTGTGGGGCCCAGGGAAGAACAAGGCCAATAGCAATGCTGTCTCCTCTCGTTTGCAATTCTCCTGTGCGACCTTAGGCCAGTCATTGAACATCTTTGGGCTTCTGTTTCCTGTTGACAACAGAGGTCGTCAGGCTTTTCTCTCAAGGTTCAGGTAGCAAAGACTGTTAAGTGTCCTGTATGGTTTCTGTCACAACTGCTCTACCTTGCCCTATTGTGTAAAATACCCACTCAGTACCTAATGAAACAGTATGGCTGTGTTCAAATAAAGCTTTATTTATAAACAACAACAACAACAAAAAAAAAACAGGCAGAATTTGGACCTTAGTCTGTAGGTTATTAACCTCTGATTTCCAAAGTTTACTCTCTCTAATATTCTGGGCTTTTTTACTTAAATTTAGGCTTCTGATAAAAGAAATAGTAACTTTGGAGAGGGGACCTTCTAGACCCAATTTCAGAATTTGATAAGATTTATAGCCATCATTAGGTAGAGATGGGAAGAGAGGGAAGCTATCTAAGGAGTGAAAGCCACATCCTCTAGCAGATCACACTTGGAAATTAAAACTGAGGATGCTTTGGTGCATGATTCCCAGGGAGAAGCCCATGCCATCTGTATGCACACTCTGATGAGCATAAAAACCCATATGAAACTTCCTCTACACTCCAACTGACACTTGCTTCTTTGCTGCATCCTGAAGTTGACATGGCATCCATGTTGAGATGTGCAAAAGCCTACAACTGTCCCTTGTACCCTTCTCTACTGCCGTGAGATGCAGAGGATGGAGAGGGTCAACCTTAGGCTGGTGACACACAGAACAGCATTTCTAAGACACACTACTGACCTTCAAAGGTGAATCTCTCCAGCCAGAGTTTCAGACCCAGCAAGTGGCAGTCACATTTCCAGGGGTTGTCCTTAAGAAGTACCAGCCTCACCTTGGGCATGGCCTCTAGAAGTGCACGATCCAGATGCAGGAGATGGTTCTGCTGCAAGGCAAACATGGTCAGGTTCTCCCAAGGCTTGCCCAGGGACGTGGGCAGGAGACTGAGGCTGTTAGATGACAGATCCAGCTCCCTGAGCCCAGGCAGGGCATGAGCAAGGCTGCTTTCCAGGGAAAGCAGGGAATTTTGGGTTAGGTTTAAAACCTCCAAGTGCCGAAGTCCATAGAAAGCCTCTGAAGCCAGATTTGAAAGAGAGTTGTTAGATAAATTTAAGGTTCTGAGCAGTGGCACAGATCTAAACGCATGAGCAGGAAGCCAATGGACCTGGTTATCTTGTAAGAACAGGGTTAGCGTCCATGGGGGTAGATCAGGAGGAATCTCGGACAGTCCCTGGCCACTGCAGTCCACAGAGTTTGAAGATGGGTGACACAAACATTTCTTGGGGCAGCTGCCCACACCTTGGAGCAGGATACTCAGAATGGAAAACAGCAGAAGAGCTCCTGAAACAAAGAGAAGAGGGTGGGGTAGAGGCTAGTGTTTGAGAAAAGGTCATGAGCAGCCAGGGAATTCACAGGTCCTATGGTCCTGGGCCAGTAGTGCCTTCCACC
The DNA here is from genome assembly GCA_902168325.1 of Peromyscus nudipes. Classification (NCBI taxonomy): domain Eukaryota; kingdom Metazoa; phylum Chordata; class Mammalia; order Rodentia; family Cricetidae; genus Peromyscus; species Peromyscus nudipes. The sequence goes on along the minus strand of CABHPH010137977.1, from coordinate 36,981 downwards.
CACCTAGAAAGGAAGTACTATTCCTCGCCTTCTTAGCAGAATGGGACTGAGCACACCTAGCCCATCACTGCGGCCAGCTCTGAGCCAGCCATTGTCAGTGCCTTGGAGAAGGGACTGTAAGATTGATATCACATGAAATGGTGAAGGGAGTCATTCTGGGACACATGTTTTGGAGGTCAGAGCCAAATCTGTGGGCTGTGGCAGATAGAAAGATAACAGAGGATCGGATATTCATACTTCTGTAAGGAACTCTCCAGAGGAGGACAGGCCAACTGAGCTTTGTATGGTGGTTGAAATGTTCTGTGTCTGCCCTTCAACATGTGTGTCACTAGCCATCTACAGTAATGACAGTTACTAAGTTCCCAAAATGTGACTGCTGCAACCAAAGTGCTGACTTTGAATTTTGACTTTGTTTTCATTCATTTAGATTTAAATGATCAGACATGGCTTCAGGTGACTGTATTGGCTAGGGCCTTCCCTACAAATGGCTGTCTGTCTATCATTGTGAGGAAAACCCCATCTGAGATGATTGTCTCTGCTCCTTTTTTTTATATACAGGTTTAAATATTACCCCCAAATTATTAGGAACAATACGATAAGCATCCTTATTTCTGTAACCTGTGCCAGCACTCATAGGTTGTCAGACTTCTATCATCTTCCTGCTTTTCACTGGAAGTGCAGCAGGGCAGACTCCCCTGGTTTATGTCTTCATATATGTTCAAGTTAACAGTTACTGTCCTGGGATGACAGGTATGTGCCACCACATCCAGTTTTTCTGGGGCTGGGGGATCACACTCAGAGCTTTGCGTGTGCTAGGCAAGCACTACTACCCAAGATCCAGCCTTAATGCTATTCAAGAAATGAGATCAGAGCTGAAATGTCCACCACTTTCCAGCTTGAGTTGAAATGGGGTGTAGCATATCACCTGAACACTCTTTTGAGATCTCTGGAGTTATCTAAGGATTTTCCTCCTGAAGCTGAGGACTAAACCCAGGGTCTTGTGCTTGCTCCTCAAGTACTCTACCACTGAGCTAAATCCACAGATTGTAAAGGTGCTATCATATACTCAAATTTTCTTCATTTACTTCAAGACCCAACATTTCCACATGTGGGAAGTATTGGGAACTTGTCTTTGGCTTGGGTTTGGAGCAAGACTGTTAGGTAGTCCTTCTGATTTTTATTTCTGTAATTGCTGGAAATGATCACCAAGATATAAAATTGTTATACAAAGCTTTGTAAACTGCAGTTGTTAATAAGGACAATAGCAAATGACCAGACAGGATGCATTTCTGGGCAGGGATCCCTCCTATTGCTTTATAGATATGAATCCATCCTAATGACCTTGTCAAATTGGTTGCTTGTCTTCAACATTTTAAAGGAAGAAAGAGAGTCATAGAGAGGCAAAATCACTTCCCAGGGTCACAGAAACAGTAAACAATAGAACATGATTTGAACCCAGAGTGTCTACCAAATCTGTGAGAATTCTTATCTGCCATACTCCTCTGCCAAATACATGTAGCAGCAATTAGGGAGAGATTTGCACAGTACGATGCTGGTTTTAAAATAAATCCACATAAATATAATCATAAGTGCAACTATTCTGCAGTCTCTTCTGTTTAGTCAAAACTGTGTGTCCGTATGGGTACTTAGAAAGCTTCTTCATTTCTTTTAGCTAATATGGCATATTCTGTGTATGACCATGTCAAATTCTGTGTATGACCATGTCAAATTCAGTATCCGCTCATCTCTCACCGAGGAGCAGTCAAGCTGCCAGGGTTCCCTTCTCTTTCTATCACAAATGATGCTGCAAAAGCTCCCTGGCCCAACACTCCACAGCTATATAGGGTGTGGGGGAGGGCTCCCCAGAATCCAGAGTGGGTCTCATTGTACAGCTCAGAGAATTGATATTTTCTTAAAAGACTGCTTGATCATTCTTCAAAGTTGCTGTCTCCCTCCCTTTCCCTCTTTTGGGATTTGAGTTTCTAAGTATGGCAAACATCTGCCAAGGGCACTTGGTTGAACTATAGAGGCAATTACAGGGTCCCAGAATGCTATTCATAACTAAGCATGGCTATCTATATGAAGGCTTTCAAGGGAAGGGTATTTGTTTGTTGGTCTGGTTTGGGCTTCACATAGGGGAAAACACAGCAAGACTGTCAGATATACTACATCTTGATCTCCCTGCTTTGGGCTCTGCTCCTGGGTACTAGTGCCCAGGCTGTAGAACAAGCAAATGAGGAGCTTTCCAAGGGGTGCGGCCTGCTTTGATTTAGTTCAAGAGGCACAGAACATCGCAGCCCCTCCCAAACAGAAGAGTACATCCCTTGTTTTTCTTTCTGTAATTTTTCAGATGTCTGAAAATGACTTCTTTCAAAGCCCAAAATATCTTTCCATTAGAAATCACCCCATACCATCACTGTTACCTGAGCCACAAGTGGTAATTAGTTGCAGGGAATCAATTCTTAAACTCCAGCGTATGTTTCCTCACCCAGTCCACTTATTAATAAAAGGCTTATCTTCCTGAGATGGGGGCCAGTTTGTTCCTCTTTTCTTGACCTCCCACTTCCCCAAAGGGAATAATAAATGAACTCCGACTCAAGGCACCATGCTGTCTATGACATGGCCCATGACAAACCAACTGCATGTCCACACCACAGCTACACACATTTGTCTCGAGCCCCTTTCCCCCACGCTCAGTATGGTGAAACATCCATCTTCCCACTGAGAGATATTTTTTGCATCTGTCCAATTGTTTTAAGAAAGACAGGTTGAAATTGATTTCTCACAGACACTTCTCCGGGGGGATCCCTTCCTTCTCTCAGTGGGTAACTTATGGGGTAGGGGCAATGGAATTCATTCCTGCTCACCTTTCATGGCTCAGTCTCTGCCGTGCGAGCCCTCTTCCAACATGTACCCCGCCTTGTGTGCTTACAGATCAGCACACCCAGGCCAGGACAAACTTGGAGCCCGGCTTTCTATTCACTTTCCCGGAATCCAGTATGGGCTTTTCTCTGCTGCTGAAAACAGTTGCTGCATTCAGGAGGTCACTTATTTAAGCAGCCCATCCCCTTGTCTCCGTCTGCTGTGGTCCTTTTCCATAAGAGGATCTTTTGATTGTGTCCCGTCCTTTTTCTCAGCGTGTCAGCCTCCCTGGGATCTCCTCTGCCTCTCCCATTCAGACAGCGAGCCACATAAAGAATGTTGGTCAGATCTTAGTGAACAGCTGTAGCATTCAAACATGACCCCGATGGCCCGGTCTTTTTGATTATTTAATCTGCTTGAAGTCCAGGGCACCAAAATAAAACGGCCTTCTTAATCCGGCTGTGGCTTCTGCATTCTGTTGACTTATCAACCATGCTGTGTCAACCCTCACTGGGTGGGGAGTGCCTGAAACAGATCCCCAATTTAGGGGTCTCGAAAAACAGCCAGCTGAGTATGTAATATGAGAACAAATTGGCCTGCTGGAGGCTAACACAGTTTCCACAGTACACTTCTTTGGCTATCAAGGGTGCATTCTGCCCACATCCTTGGAGATTAGCCATATTGACAGGTCTCCGTGCCCTGAAATCCACAGCCATGGTTTTCTTCAGTAGACATTACAATCCCTTGCCCCCCGCAACCCCCAGTGCGACAAATTTATCTCAGCTACTTGCTTGTTTGATCCATGTGCTCTTTCCCTCATTGAACTGACCTTCTGGTCCTTCTGACATTCTGGAAGCCTGACATACTTCATCTTTCTGCATTCCCTAATGCTGAGGTTCAGGGTCTCTTCTCGGTTTCACATATAAAACAATAAAACTGGCTCTGTAGAAGCTGGACAGCAATGAAGTTGGTTGTTTACCAGTAGCCAGTGCTGTGAGCTTTCCTAATGGGGATTGGAACCACCTCTTTGAATATATAAATGATCGGCCATTGACCAAAGTGGGCTTCCAGTGCCTGGAGTGAGCCTTTTTTTTTTTACTACTCCAGAATGTTCCACAGGCCTTCTGTGGACTGGTCAGGTGACAAAGTCGCTTTTTATTGAGGTTGCATAATATAAACCTCTGGCCTCAAGAAGTAGAGTTGAGCAGTTGAGCGTGGACCCTGAAATCAGATGGGTCTGAATTAAGCTTGCCCACACAAAGCCTCATCTCACAGGGGCTAATGGTACTCAGTGCTTTACAAGATTGTATCCAGGATTAAATCTAGCCCAGAGTGTCTTCATGAAGGCTACCAGAAGGCTACAATGACCCATTAGAATACTCCCAGGACTTTTGAGCTGCTCTCACTGGAAGAGCTCCAGGGGGAAGTCTGGCTCCTCAAGCCACTCTAAAGTATTAGGTTTCTGAGGGAGGCGGAGAATCCCCTGTCCGTGAGACCCGATACTATACACTATTCTTCTGAATAGCCCCTTGGGAGAGACTTTTCTTGTGTAGACAACCTGCTTCCCACCTTATAGACCATGCACACCCTGCCATTTCTGGAAATTCCTCTTTCCTCAGCCCGTGCCCATTGTCCTTCTCTTCAGCACCCCTTGCATCTGATGCAGTGGAGACAATTCAGGAGATTAACAGAAAAGGTCTAATTGCGAAGAACCGCATCCATTTCAGGAAAAAGTAAATTGTCTCTTCCTGCTCCGTTCCTTCCTTTCCACCATTCTTCTTTTTCATGTACATACAATGTAATTATAATCATTGCTTGATGACACATGTCCATGGCTGGTGTGCCTGTAACATTCACACATCAGAACACAATGGACATCTGTAAGCTTCATAATGGTCCAAGAACTGTGTCACATATCTGTTGCTGGAGAGCTTCTCTCCAGCTCCCAAGTCCCGCCAGTCTCCAGCTCCCAAGTCCCGCCAGTCCCTAGTTCCCTGACCGAACCCATTCATAAAACGAACACATAGACGCTTACATTATTTAAACTGCTTGGCCATTAGCTCAGGCCTATCATTGTCTAGCTTTGATTCTTATATTTAGCCCATTTCTATTAATCTCTACTTTGCCACGTGGCTTGTGGCTTACCGGTACTTTACATCTTCCTTCTCCTCGCTGCGGCTCCAGCCAGTCTCTCCTTTCACCTTCCTGTTTCCTCTCTTCTCTTCTCTGTTAGTCCCGCCTATACTTCCTGTCTGGCTACCAGCCAATCAGTGCTTTATTGATACAGAGTGATATCCACAGCACTTCCCCTTTTTTTCTTTTTCAAAAAGGAAGGTTTTAACTTTAACATAGTAAAATTACATATAACAAAAGAACTATCGAGCAAGAATTATAGTTACAATATTAAAGAAGATATCCTATCTATCTTATATTTATGAGTTTAAGGTTTTATATCTAACTTATCTTTTATCATAACTGAGGAAATTACAACTATCTAGTCTTCAACCACATCAAAGACCTCAGAAGGATATAATACTACCTGAGAAATGAAGAAGATGCAAGCAACTTTCGGGAGTCTTGCAGGGTAGACAGAGACAGCTGACAGCCTGGACAGTCATCCAAAGTTCTCTTGTAAAGTTGGGGCATCTGTTTTCAGCTCACAGGCATAGAGTCTCTCAGTCATTTTTTTTTTGTGTGTGTCCTGTAGAATGTCTGGCAGTTTCCTCTGCAAAGCAGGAACCTGAAGGACCATTTTGTCAAGCAAAGTTCAGTGGTCACCTTTCTATGGGTCCTGCATGTCCAGTCAATCAAGCAGTCCAGGCAAGAACAGTTTCTTGCCCAAATGGCTATTTTTGCCAAGGTGAAGATAAACTCCATATGGAGTGTCTTCGATGCCCATCCTCCTCTGAAGTATCCAGTGTTGCCAGGAGCAGACATGTCTCATTGTCCAGAACGTCTAAATTTTTAAAACATTTTAAATGCCATATTCTGTAGGTCTTTGAAGTATTTGAAGATTACCTATCTATCTGAAATATATCTATGTATACCTAGAAGACTTAACTAACATGGCTACAAATATGATTATCATAGATGACTAATTATTAATCTATTTCTTAATTATCTATTACAATTTTAAATGAGTTACATAAACATAATACCTCAAACAAAAGTAGAAATATACACACAGTATAACAAAATCAACTTTAAGTTTGTATCAATAAACTAAAATTTATACCAATGTAAAACATTTTAAACAAGTTGTTTTTTAAAAGTAGATTCATTAATCTATCCTTTTATCCTATTATCTCTATATCCTATATATATCATATCCCCTTTTGTTTTTTAGAAAGAGATCGCATTTATAATTAACCTGTTTTAAATAAAAATGTTGGTTTTTCTCTGTCCCATACCAGAGGGCTCTTCTGATATGGGACAAAAGAATCTTTTAACCTTTTATTTTGCACATATCTGCCTGCATGCCTCTGTCTTTCCAGGGATCAGAAAACGTGTGTGTGTGTGTGTGTGTGTGTGTGTGTGTGTGTGTGTGTGTGTGTGTGTAAGACAATAGAGTATTTTAGACATTGAGGGTCATACTGTCTCTATGGAGACTATACAGCTTCCCAGTGCAGAGTAAAATCAGCCAGGGGCAGTCCTGCATGCTTCTGCCACAGTACAGATTCATTTACAAAAACTGGCTAAGGGCTGCCCTGGCTATGGTTTGCAAAACCTGCTTGATTCCACCCTGTGTCACTGCTGTCACTGCTGTCACCATGACACCTGTCACTCACCCAAACTCTTATCGCCCACCTATCAAGACAAATCCACCACCCTCTCTCCTTATGTAAAATGAAAGGATGGGGAAGCATCTGGGCCCAGTTCTGTCAAAGCTTGTCCTTCTTCCCAGAAGCATGAACAAACTTGAAAACTACTGTGCTTATCAACCTAGCTGGGCTCGGGCAGACTGAGGTTTGGAGTGTTTCTCTGAGTAGTTGTGGATCTAGTTAGCTGTGTCATGCAGAACCCAACTTGGGTCTTGGATTCAGAGCCCTGAGAAGGGTATATTGACAGCACAGTTGGACTTGGGAGGTGAGGACACCTACAGGGAACTACAGGGACACTGACATGTACTGTTAGTCAGGCTGTTTGGCTAATGGAAGAAGCCCACCTTTGTGCTGTGTTAATGCCCATCAAGGGTGATCATGGACCCTCTGGAACCAGCGTCCTATTTGTAGAATTCAGGGAGCTGAATTTCTGTGTGGTAAGCATATACCATGGTTATGGCAGAGCAAGAGATTTGAAGTGGGAGTCTCTATTCCAAGCACATGTTCATAGATCTCCAAGAGTCTGAGCTGGCTGCTCCCACCTAAAACACAAATGCCCTGGGAACAGAGAGAACCTCCAGAGTAGATGGGTTCCTGGGAGCAGCTGCTTGCCCCAGGGAGCTCTTTGGTTCTGTTTGTTCCTGTAGACTCTCGCAGGCAACTCAAAGCTGGGCCAGATCACACATGGCCTGGAAGGCTCCAGGACACGTTGAAGGACTTTGGATGCGAAGGCTGATTGATTTATTCCATCTGACCTCAGCCAAGAGAACAAAGCGCGGCTGCGTGACCTGCATGCTAATGCTTGCAGCGCTTTCTCCACCCTTCCTGAGCCAGATCCAAGAGGTGGCGAGACAATTGTGCATGCAGAGAGCAGCCTGGAAGAGACGCCTGATGCCAGCGCAGGCCCAGCCCGTTCCCTCAAGAGGAGGCCTGCACTGTGAGGCGCTCCTGCACCAAGACCTAGCGGGACCTCAGTGTCCCCAGGAGGAACTTATGTCCACCTCAGAGCAACACATTTCTTGTCACACTGCGGTTTCAAGATGGTTCCTCCTTCAAAGACACTTTCTTTCCCTCATTTCAAGTTGCTCCATGTTTCCTTCCGTAAATTGGTGTAGTTAACATTTCACTTCCCTCCAAAAATAAATCAACAACCATTATTAACTCTCAAAATTGATGATGTTTGGAAATCCAGCATGCACCAGTTCTTTCTTCCAGGCAGTATTAGACAGCTATTTAAAAAGACTAAGTTAGAACTAATTATATCCATCTGGAAGGAGACTTATAATAAATTATTAAGTGAAAGAAAGCAATTTGTAATGAGAATATGTATTGTATAATCCTATTTATGTAGGAAAAAAAATCAAAAGTCTAAAATGATCCCTCCCCGCAGTGTGTGTGGGTTTGTCTGAAGTTGGAGTGAGTAGGGACTAGTCACCACCCAACTGGCAATGCTGATAATTAGGTGACTGTGGTGATTTAAGAGAAAAAGGACATTTTAATTTTTGTATTTATCCTTCTCTATATCCTGAAATCTCCACAACAAGCATTGTTGAAGTCTGTACTTTAACAACTCAGAAGGAAAAGGGCTTCCTTTGTTAAGTACATTTTTCCTACTGGGAAATTCAAATGACCCATCCTCTGGTGGCTGGCGAGTTCTGTGTGTGTGTGTGTGTGTGTGTGTGTGTGTGTGTGTGTGT
>CABHPH010137977.1:0-23371 GCA_902168325.1 Peromyscus nudipes | reverse complement strand
GGGGGGGGGCAGGAGGTGGGGGGATTTGAATAGGTGAGATCTACTGAGCCATCCTGAGGAAGCAATGTGGGTGATTACTCAGAAACTGGGATTTTTCTGCTTAGTGATCCTCTGAGTTTCTTGGAAAAGTAAAAACATCCTTACAGGAAAGTGAAAGGGACCATTACCCCGGATCTGAGTGTCCTTGCCCTGCTGATCTTTGTGTTTGGAGATATACAGTCTTCCAAATATACAGCAGCAAAATCAATGGAGCAGAGTCCACATGGACACTTCCATCACACAGATGCATGAGAAGCACAGCCTGGAGCCTATAGCCACATCACCCTGAATGCGCCTGCTCTCATCTGATCGCAGAAGCTAAGCACGGTCAGGTTTGGCTAGTATTCATGTGGGAACAGTACTAGGGAACCACGCTAAGAGGAAAAGATCCATGACACCCACTCAAAGGACGTCAGCAAGGGATGTGATGTGGGAGGCTGGGGCAGTTATACCTGTAGAGTCTAACCAGGCTAAATTCACCCCAAGGAAGTTAGGGACAAGAGTCCATGCAGATATAGACGTGATGTGTGGTAGGCTGAGAGATCAGAGAGCGAGCTCAGTACCCTCAGGGACTTCAGGAAACCACTCTGACCATGACACAGTGAAAGAAGGGCTGGGATACATGGACCCCGGAAAGAGGGACTGAGGCTGCTTGTGAGCCCAGTCCTCGTTTAGTTAGAACGGTTTTTGTTCTCTCTTATGCACACCTTACACTAGTGCTGTTATCTGGTGTTTGCATCAGGATTGGAGCCCTGCAGGGTGCTTGAGTGAGGCTAACACTTCACTATTGGCAACACTGGGTGACTGTAACCAGCAAGATGCATTTGCTGTCCTCTGAATACTGTGGAGGGAGGGAAGATGGTAACTTTGTGGACAGGACAGAGTATCCGCCCACATGCTTCACATCCCAAGCTTCCCATACAGCTTGTAACAGAGGAGCTTCCCTGCTTACTCCAGATGTCCTGGAGTCCATGTGATAGAACAGATTCTTCTGGACCCTTCAACTTCTCTGCTGGAGCAGGGCTTGCCCTCCTGTGAACCCTGCAGATGTTAGTGTGGACACAAAAGCCAGCAGAGTAGGAGGCATGCAAGTATTAATGTCAACAACCATTGCTTTGTAGGCTCATGAAGGCCTCACTCAGTAGCCCCAGGGTTCCAGACATGACCCAGGCAGAGACAGGCGACATCACTCAGCCCCTGGTACCCTGCTAAGTCCCAGCACCATCTCTGAATTCTATCTTTAGCGTTTGCAAAGCAGACTGACCTTAATGTCCCTGAAGTCTATCATACAAAGCCAAGTGCCAGATAGCTGAAGCCTAGGAGTAGCTGACTGAAGTTACCTGCCTCCCTGCCCCCCCTCCCCCGACCTCTGAGACTTGATGTAAAAACTTTATGTCCTTATATTGTGAACATATTAACGTATTTTTTTTCTTTGCAAGTATGGCAGTAAGTCAATTATTTCCTTTAAAAATGCCCTTCAAGTGAGAGACACAGTTTGTGGGCATGTTGCCAAAGAAGTAAAGCTGTGGTTTGTGCTTTTGCAAAGGAAACCAAAGGGTTGCCTCAGAAACAGGATTCCAGAAAATCCTTGGTACAACCTGACCTGTCTGAGCTTTTAAATGTGGTCAGGTGGATCATCCCTGTGTTTGCCAGGGGAGGCGATATGGGTGCAGTGAAGCTCCTGTGTGCCATTTCCCTGAATGTCACCCAGCACATGGGCTCTATCAGCCTGAGAAATGAAGTGACCACAGCAGATGATGATCTGAAAGGATCAAGAAGGTCAGAAAATGAGGTAGCACCAAGAAGAGTCGAGGGAGTCAGCCTCTACCTGTGGTGATGGGACCCTGTCCACAGCAGCTTGTTCTCTGTCTGCAAATGACCGTCTCTGGCATGGGGTACTGTATGGTACTCATGGTACTCTTCAGTGAAGCCTGGAAATGATTATCTATTTCATCTTCTAGGAGAAATGTCAAGGCTTCATCGGCTGACTCTCTTGACAAAGCATGCAGATTTATGTGTGGTACTAGCAGGTGTTAGATCCACATCTGTCTGACTTCACAGCCTTAATTCTACTGGGCTTTGTCATCTTGCCTTATTCCTCCAGTCCCTGCCCTTATATTTAGGCAAAAGCAAAAGAAAGGATCCTTATTGGTGAAATTATTAAGGCCACTCCATGTAGTTAAAAGGGAGGTTTATTTTATGGGGTAACTTACAAGTGAAGGGAAAGTTTACATGGTCTGGGAAAGATGCAGTGCAGTCTAACAGTGTTCTCTGGAGACTTCTGCTCAGTCTAACTCCAGTGTCCAGGGTCCAGGCACCAAGAGAGCTAGCACATCTGGATCTCGGGGTCTTCAGGGTCCTCTCTTGGCCCCGCCTTGTAGGTGTGACAGTTACCAAAGCCTTAATGGGGGTTGGAACTTCCAGATCAAAGCTGGAATGCTTACCTGCTACATCTCCCCCTTTTGTCTAAATAAGAAGGTTCTAACCTAATACAAGACTATATACAAAGGAATGGTTATCAAATATTGTCCAGGAGTAATTAATGAGGGATAATGACCTAGATAAGATGGAACTACAACCAATGTGAACAATATCAAGCAAGAAACACATACTAAAATCCAGAGTAGTCTAGAGCATAGGTAAATGGCATGTTACAAAGATCATTCCAAAAGGTGTCCTATCCTAAAGAACCTGAATCTAATACTTCATATGTTCTATCTAAGATTATATATATATATATATATATACTAAGTTGTAACTATAACTGCTAGTCTTCAATCCCATCAAGGACCTGAGAAGGAATATAATGGTACCTGAGAAATGGAAAATGGATGCAAGCAACTTTCAGGAATCTTGCAAGAGTAGACAGAGACAGTTGGCAGCCTGGACAGTCACCTAATGTTTCTCAGCATTGTTGGTGCATTCAAATTGGCTACAGGCCTAGAGTATCTGACAGACCATTTTCAGAAGCAGGAATTCTGAAAGACCATCTTACCCTGTCTTGGCAGAGTTCAGAAGTCACTTTTCCTTGTGTCCCGCTTGTCCAGAAGGACAGCACTCGTACTGTCAGCAGTCGAGGCAAGGGCAGTTCTTTTCCCAATAGGTCATTATGTGCCAAGAAGACAAACTTCCAAATGGAAATAAAATGTCTTAGAAGCTCAACATTCTCTCAGGATCAAATTGGTGCTGCCAGGAGCAATCGTGTCTCATGTCAACAGAATTCTAAATTACTTAAATGCCATATTCTCTAGGTCTATGAAGTGTTTGAATATTACATCTGACCTATGTATCTGTAAATCTGGATAACCTAACTAACCTAACTGGCTACCCACTACAGACCCTAAACAAAACTTCCATTCAAAGGAAGCCGACTTGGTGCAGATATTCCGTTTGTACAGGAAGCAGACCACCATTGCCAGCTTCCAGTGGCTATTGCTTGTGGTGCCACAGCCATAAAGACAAGAGAAGGATTGCTGTCTGTTTCCTTTAGCATTCAGGAAAGCTTTGCAGGACCAGAGGTGAAGAAAGGGTACACAGGTTCAGGGAATTAGAGCCAATGTGGTCCGTTCCTGTGTGGTGTTATCAATCACATCTTGGACACGTTGGTTATGGCAGCTCCCCTGTTCCAAAGCTGCCCTGAAGGTTCATGTGACCTCTTTCTGTTACTGGGCAGGAAGGAGAGAACTCCCTTTGATCTGCCGACAGTAGCAAGAAAGGTAAGGCATTCACAGCCTCCCGGCCTTCCTGGCCCCTCAGCCCAGATGATTATTTGGACAACCCTAAGGAAAAGGCCCCCTGTCTACCTTGGATATCCAGATTCCTCCGCAGAGCATAACCTAGAAAGGAGACGAAGTGGAGACTTTGCCCTTCACATGGAGGAATTTGAGGTCTTCCTGCACAGGGACAGATGCCAGGACTGAGATCTGAGCAGATGGGTATCTCAAAGAGAGGGATGGAAGACAGAGAGGCCGGAGTTCACCCTAAAGTCATCCCACTGGGCGATGAACATCTGTGGACAGGAAAGAGCCACATTCACCATGGAGATTTCCAGTCTCCTTTCTGCCTCTCATTTCCAGTCTCTCATTCCAGCAAAAGGCATTTACCTCGAAATGGATGAGCGAGCATACACATGTGCATTTTAAAAAGCAAGATGTAGCCTTGGGAGACTAGCTGTTTTCTACTTATTCTTCAGCAAAGAAAACTTAAGAACGTCTGAATGGAGCAAGGAATGTCTCTTTAAGTCATATTCAGATTCCCGGTAGTATAATATACTTTGATGGGTTAAAATACAGCACAACTCACTCAAATCACTGCCTTAGTGCCTAATGCTGTAAAATTAAACTATTCCTCACTGATATTTTATTAAGCGCCACAGCATTTGGTGTTGTCGACATCTCACAGATGTTGCGCTATGTGTTTTATGCACTATCAAGGTGAACTTTGACATACATGAGTGCACAAGCCCGTCTTCTGGTCTTTATGTATTATAACATTTTCAAAAACTTGGCTTCACTGCTCCCGAGTTTACTGTTGTTGGAAATAAATACCACAGACTATGTAAGTATGAATACCTACAAAGATCCCAAACAAACAAACATGGTTTTATCAGACTTGGGAGACAGCCCAATGGGTAAGAGCTCTGCTACACAATCATGAGGACCCAATTTCAGAGCCATAGTACCCATGTACGAGCCTGTAACACGAGCAGTGTTGGGGGTGGAGTGTGTGTATGCAAAAAACAAGAGGGACCGAAGCTTGCTGGCCAACCAGTCCAGCTAAGAAGCACTGAGCTCTGGGTTCAGTGAAAGATCCTGTCTTGAGGGAATAAGTTTGAAAGTGAGATACACACACACACACACACACATACATATAAATATACACACACACACATACATATACACACACACACATACATACACACACACACACACACACACATACATATATACACACACATACATATATACACACACACACATACACACACATACATATACACATACATACACACACACATACATATACACACACACATACATATACACACATACATATACACATACATACACACACACATACATACACACACACACATATACACACACACCACAAATATAAAATAAAATTGTCTTATGAAAAGACCCTGTTGCCTTCATGTTGCCATTACGTTTCTTCTAGTATATTATATTATTGAAGGTATTTGTTGAGGGGAGTTTGTTTTCATTCTGCAACCCACATTAAAAAAAAAAAAGAGGCACTCGTTGGTGCACAATAAGTTCACCTCTCTAACAGGAGCCAAGGGGCTCCTGTGTGCTTGCGTCTTGAAAAATAAATGCACGTAGCTACAAATGCCGATCCTCTTAACAAGACTAACTTTGTCATTTAATAAGGGAGATTATTCTGTAGATTTAAAACCAGTTAACACATTTAAAACTTGATAAGACAAGGCAATCCTCGTATGTTTCCTGTTCTCCAGTGATTAAAGCAAATCGAAGGCTGGGCTAGGAGAGCTTTTCCATGGTACAGGGTAATGCCGCGAATGTTTCTTCTGGTAATGCAATTAGGAAATATTGGCCCCAGTTAATGTAACTTAAACAAAACATGTTGTCCTCCTCAAGCTTGTTCAAGTTGTTAAACAGGCAAAGCCTTGTCCAAAAAAGTTAAAAAACAGGGGCATATAGTGTTTCCATGGAAACTCTGTTAAAATACTGATTTGTGGATATGATCATAATCAGGCCCATAATCTAATATGACTGAATTAAATGAAAAAGAATCTCAGCTATGAAGTTAGCCCCTTGTGTAAGAGCATTCCTACACATGCAGAAACATATGGGTCCGGATAGACACCCTTTGTGGACTCCTGGGTGCAGGATAGAGTGAGCGCTGAGACTACAGGGCTGGCTGGCCGTTGTTTCTTCTCCCGCCTCCCATTCAGTAATCCTCAGTTTTATAGAGCTGGGCTTATGAGGGGGAGCAGTAAATAAAGTCTTGATGACATTTGGGTTTTTCAATATCTAACATTGCTCCCCACACAATGCCCCATATTGTTCTCATTGTCTTTTGTGACCAGAGTAGATAACCCATAATATTTAACGGCTTGTGGGACAGTACCAGGTCAAGTTTTATGAAGGCCATAACTTCTTCCTGCTAATGGGATCTATGAGGCATCAGATGCTTGCCTTTGACCTCTAGAGGAATGGATGCTAAGCCAGGGCTGGGTTTGAGACAGAGACTTCAAGGTCATACATTTGACCCCTTCCTTGCCTTAGAGTTCTATAGCTCCCTCTGAGCCTGTCAAGGTGTCCAGGCTGTAGTGAGAATGGAAAGTGCTCACCTCTGAGACAAACTTCTGCCTAGTGAAACATCAAAGACAGCCATCCCTCAGCAAACTCACTGGGTTGATTTGGAAATTGTCCCACTCAGCTACAGTCACAGGTGGTATGCATGGGATTTGTTTCTTTGGCAGAAACACATCTTTGGTCAAGTACAAACTTCAGGTAGAGTGTACCGAGTGACCGTTCTCCAGAGCAAGACACTTGTTTATTCCTTAGTGCTGACTTTCCAGAACATGTATTGAAAGACTTCGTATGTACTGGCTGACAACCAGCTTCTGGGCAGGTAAAGTCAGAGGAAGCCCAGCCTTTACAGGGGATATTGAGCAGGGTTCCCATGGTGACTCTCATCAGGCCTCCACTGTAGCCATCTCTCCGTAGTATGCACACCTCAGATTTGGGCACAAGGACACAAATCAGCAAAGGAAGCAAGCTTGCATGCTGGTGGCAGGAGCTTGAATCTGTTCATGACTTTCACCTCTCAAGGCTTCTCTTTCTAATTGACTTCCTCTCATTGCCAAATAGATGAGCATGATTTTTTTTTTAAAGTTAGCTAAAAACTAATATAGCTTGTAGAGAAAACTAGCAGGGCCATGGCCCTCCACTTCCACCCTGTGGTCCTACTTCCTAAAGGCAACTGCTTCCAGCTCTTTCGGCAGCGCTGTTTCTCACTGGCCAGTGGGCACTGCTGCTCTCTGGTTAATTTTAGATGCTGGTTATTATTTCCTTTAATTGATAGTGGTTTGAAGTCTTTTCCCACTAGGTCTGCTTGCCATCTTACTAGTGCATGAACAGTTAGCTTACTTCCTTTTCATTTATCAGATGGTGGTTATAGTAGAGAATAGTCTTATGTATGTTCCTTATGTGTGGTGATATTGTGTTCCCCAACATATTGTGCACCCTAATAAACTTATCTGGGGTCAGAGAACAGAACAGCCACTAGATAGACATAGAGGCCAGAAAATGGTGGCACTCACACCTTTAATCCTATCTCTTGGGAGGCAAAGATCCACCCAGATCTCTGTGAGTTCAAAGCCACACTGGAAACAGCCAGGCATGGTGACATACACCTTTAATCCCAGGAAGTGATGGCAGGAAGCAGAAAGGTATATAAGGTGTGAGGACCAGAAACTAGAGCCTGGTTAAGCTTTTAGCAGCAGTTCAGCTGAGATCCATTCAGATGAGGATTCAGAGGCTTCCAGTCTGAAGAAACAAGATCAGCTGAGGAATTGGCGAGGTGAGGTTGGCTGTGGCTTGTTCTGTTTCTCTGATCATTCAGTGCTCACTCCAATACCTGGCTCCGGGTTTGTTTTTATTAATAGGACCTTTTAAGATTCGTGCTACACTTGTGTGAAATAATGACTGGGGTGTGTGTGTGTGTTCTTATGTGGTCCCCCTGCTGTGACAAATCCCCTTGTCCCTTTACTTGCTTCGTTTTACTTCCACCTTTCAGTAACTCCCCTACCCTGTTTTGTCAGCTACCAAAAAAGCCTGTTTGTACTTTTTGATGTTTTTGAAATGGAGGCTCTCGGTGTGATTCTGGATGGCCTGGAACTCTCTATGTAGATCAAGCTGTGCCTAAACTTAAGGCAATCCTCCTGCCTCTGTTTCCCAAACACTAGAATTATTGTTTCGTGCCCTAACTTTCCGTTCCATCAGTGTGTTCTGCCCATTTGGTATTCCTACCTGTCCCATCATGTTGTGAGGACCATTTCCCCTTTATATCCTCTATTGTCCTCCTGGCTTTCTAGGCCTGCCGGGCTACTGGCTTCCTGAGACTTCCTGTCACTAATTTCCTGCATCATGTCCCTTTTGTCCTAAACACGTTTTCCTTCCTCCCAACATCATCACTCACTTCACTAATAAATATTCTCAGAGTTTTCTAAGATAGGGAAGGCTATTTTCCTCCATCCCTTCAGCTTTGAAAATGCCTTGCTTCTACTGTGTTATCTGATACTCATTTAGCTAGGGATAGGATTCTGAGGTAGAAATGTTGCCTCAAAAATCTCCAGACTCTGTTCCACTTCCTTTTGATTGTGGGTGATGTGTAAAATATGGTATCAGTCTATTTCCAGATCCTTTGATATGGCCAGGTTTGCATACCTCACAAGTATGCCTGGATGTACCCGTTGTCTTTAGCATTTAGAATTCCTCCTAATTTATAATGCCGAATTTCTTCCTAGCTTTTTGAGTAAGAAATGTATTACCTCTGATCACAAATATTTCCTTCATTTTTCTCCAGCTCTTTTTGTTTTCCTTTATGGGAGTTTTTCTTTTTTTTCCCCACCTATATCTTCCTACTTATAAAATAATTTGTGTTTTGACTCTTTTATTTTTGATTTATAAGATTTCTTTCTTTTTTAATAGTAGCCTGTTCTTGTTTCTGGGACACAGTACCTCACTAAGCATAGTGACTCTTGTTAGAGGATTTGCTTTGCTCTTGTTGTCTGTACTGTTCTAGCTCATTTCCTTTTATGGGAGTTTTTGTCTTTGTCATAATGAAGGGTCTCAACATATATGTGCTGTCTCATTCTATTTAAAACTGAAGCACTAAAAGGCTGAATGAAAGGTTACTCTTGGGTACTCCAGGGGCCTGGGATAACTTATCCTCGTCTGTAATTCTAAGGCTTACTTGGGGGGATATAAGCCTAGAAGCAGGCAGAGGGAAGGAGCCTAGGAATTCTCATCTTTCAGGATGCCAGAATTTGTCTTCCAGTCCAGCCCTTTTATCCTGCCTCTTCTGGACAGGACCACTTCCAGGGCCATCTCCCCTGGCCTGTGTGGTATGGCAAACAGGACTGCCAAGGTTCCCCTTTGCCTGTCTGCATCAGTGACTGGAAGCCTCAGTGCATCTGGCTCTTGGAGCATCATTCTGCTGAGCCTCGGCCTTGAAAATGGCCAATGGGGCCAGTTATCCCTCTCTCCCAATCTGTCTCTCCCCAACTGAAGCTCATCTGTGCCTCTCTGTCTTTCTCCTGGTTGCTTTGCCATGTCTTTGGGCTATGACTTTTCGAGTGTGTGCTGATGGGGACCAGAGTCTCTTAAGAGGTCTGGAGTCTAGCCAGTCTCTCCCGTTGGAACTATAACCTTTAGAGCCATGATGTGGCACCTCCTGTCTCACTCTCCTACCAACTCAAGTTGTAGCTGTGAAGAGTTTCCCCACTGTACCTCTGGAATCCAGAGCCCCTCCACTTTTCTCTTAGCTGCAGGTGTGCTGGGGCCGTGAAATAGTAGGATCACACAGGGACATCAAGGAGTTTGCAGCACATGGAAGAGCTCTTTTATCTGCAAGCCAGCAGGCAACAAGGCAAAGATGGGGAGAATCTTGGTGCCATGACAGTGAAGGAACAGCAACCATAATGAAGAGGGGGGAATCTGTGATGGGTGATGTTGCTCTACACTGCAAATATGTGTTGCTCTGATTGATTGATAAATAAAGCCGTTTGGCCTATGGCAAGACAGCTTAGAGGCAGGCGGGAAATTGAAAGAGAGAGCCAGGAAGAAGGCGGGGAGAGCAACATGTAATGGGACGCAGGTAAAGTCACGGAACATGTGGCGATACATAGGTTAATAGTTATGGGCTAATTTTTTTTTTTTTTTTTGGTTTTTCGAGACAGGGTTTCTCTGTGTAGCTTTGCGCCTTTCCTGGAGCTCCCAGGCTGGCCTCGAACTCATAGAGATCCACCTGCCTCTGCCTCCCGAGTGCTGGGATTAAAGGCGTGCGCCACCAACGCCCGGCCCAGTTATGGGCTAATTTAAGATAGAAGAGCTAGCTAGCAAAAGGCTTGAGCCATGGCCATGCAGTTTTAATTAATATAAGCCTCTGTGTGTTTACTTGGAGGATGCGAGTGGGAGAGACTTGTCCCGACCAGGACACAAGAAAACTTCCGGCAACAGACCTGGCTCTTTCCCCACCCCTGCCCCACACAGTGTCCTTTACCACACCCAAGGAAACGTGTCCCAGGTCCCATTCTAGGTTCCTTCCATTCTAAGGTGCAGAAAAGGCTCTTCATGTTTAAGTGTTTCTACCCAAAGCTTCTTGTTCTGCAACTGTCCTCCCGGGGGCACAGCCCTCGTGTGAATGGTAAGGCTTTGCCTATCAAGGCTTATCCTGCAGTTCCAGGCTTCAGATTAAAAGCCACTGCCCCATGATCCTCCGGAGTTTGCTGAGGTTTGCTTTTCATGCTCACATACTATCTGAGTACATCTACATCCTTCTAACCACTCGCAGAGATCATTGACTGCTTAATGTCTATGCCTCTTGACAGAATCTAAGCACCTGGGAGCATGTAAGCTGTCATACCCTCTCTGGGTCCCCAGCTAAGAAGGTCCTCATTTGCGAGAAAGTAACAGAGGAAGAAGAGCAAAGGGTAGTTATGATGTGGGGAACCATTAAGACCAGAAAGTGGGGCTTCTTAGTAGCTCTTCTGCAGGTTCGGAAAAACTGAAAAGCAAATGTAACAATAAGGTGAAGGGGGCTTATCCACATAAGATGTCACATGATGGGATGGCGTACCTTTGTGGGAATGGCAGGGAGCACGTGCTTTGCCCACATTGCAAAAGTACCCTGCTTTGCTCTCTTCCCCACTGGATGAAGAGCAGTTCTTCCTTCCATAAACACTTGGAACACAGGAAGACATAAAAAAGCAAGAAACACAGTGTGGGAAGTAGTGGTTGTTTACTGTTTAGTCCTGGGCTGAGATTATTCTGAGGGCACTGAGTTCCCGTGCTAGAGATATTTATCTGCAGATCTAGGACTCTGTAGACAAAATCGGACAAGCTGCATGGAAAAACGATCTTCCTGTGACCAGAGTCCATCTCAGATGACTAGTTACCTGGACAGCCTTCGGCAGGGAGTTATGCATTGCTGTTGGCTGCTGTGAGCTGTAACAATTTAAAGAGGATTGCAGTGGCCTGTAATTGGAGCAGCTGGTGAGAGACAGTGGGGTGAGCCAATGAGAGATAGTTCTTAGAGGCCCCCATGGATCTGGGAACATGGTGCTGGGTTTGGAAAAGGCGATTACTGACTCTGGCAGACTGAAGGGTCCTCATTATTCTTTTCTGGAACCCCTGAAGGAAAGTGATCTTGCATTCTGAGAAAATGCTATAATACCAAAGATAACCATTACTGGGCTTTTACTGTGTGCCAGACACTCTTCTTGATCTCACTTTATCATCTCAGCTTTAAAACTGAGCCGAGGGATATTAAATAACTTGCCCAAATTCCTTCCGTGGCCGGTAAGTGGGAATGCTGGACTCTGATCCTGAGCCCACAATAGTTCTGTGCTGCCTCTTGGCTTTTACAGTAGACTATGAAACAGGAAGGGGTAGCTTCATCTTTCAAGTGCTCGTGCAACCCTAAGAGAAAACAAGAAGAACCAGAGGCTGTAGCCAGATAGGGAGGAAGAAGTTCCAGGATGTGGCTGGGATCCTGTTGTTGGGGAGGACATCTAACATCAGGTCTATAGGATAGTAGTTCAGATCCACAGCACTCTGACTATGGGGATCTCCAAGATGGCCTGGCACTGGAATCAGTTGAATTACAGTGTGGAGATAGCTGAGACTTGGCAGCATATGAAGGACTCTTTGGTGTGGTGTTACCAATGAAAGCAAGAAGTCCGGACTCTGTCACTCAGGCCCTGGGCCTTGGAACAGAAGCTCTGTTCTGTGTTCCAAGCACACTAATTTTGAACAGGGAGTGAGGAGCTTTCACAACCCATGAATGATGAGGGGAGGTGGGTTTGGAAGAATCTGTACAGGTAGTTCTCAAGAATGTAATTGAGAGTTCCTTTAAACCTTCAGATCGCACATCTGCCAACACATCTGCCTGCACTGCCCCCAGAGCAGCATGGTCTCAAATCTCTTTGATGCTTTCTAAAGTTAGCACTAACCTCTCATTGGCAAGCTCTGATTGGGAGCCACACATGGGATGGTTCTGGGAAATGAAAGCCTAGCCTCTCTTCTTCAATGCAAGGCAGACCACCTATGGAGAAGGTGGTAAGGTCCAGTTGAATACCACCCACTAAGTATTCTAGACCTCCCAGTGACCCCAAGTTATAAAGCATTTATCCTTGCTCCTCCACTACTCAGCACTCATGCCCTTGACTCTCCTGCCTAGGAAAAGAAGTACGAACCTTTGTATCTGGAAAAGCGTAGGTATATGGTCAATTGAGGGTGACTCATGAAAGCCATGAAACCAAGTGGTCCCTTAATGTGCCACCTCATTATCTACTTTTTGAAAAAGTGGAAGATTTCTGGTCATCATCATTGCAAAGTTTAGCAAACAGTCCTTCTTGAAAATATACATGTTTGCCTCTTTTTAAAAAAAAGATTTATATGAGTATGGGTGTTTTGCCTGCATGTATATCTGTGTACCACATGAGTGCCTGGTTCCCCTGGAGGCCAGAAGAGGACTTTAGACCTCCTGGAATTGGAGTGGCAGGTGATTGTGAGCCACCATGTTAGTGCTGGCAATCAAATCTGGATCCTCTGAAAAGCAACACGTGCTCTTCACTGCTGAGCCATCTCTCCAGCCCAATGCTTGCCCTCTTCACTGAGTTGCTTAGAGAGGAGAAAGAGCCTACACATCTCATGCTGGTGGATGCGAAGGCACCACGTCCCTGAAAAGGTTGTGCCATGTGAAATATCGTGTGCTCAGCCAACCTGGTGCATTGATGGTACCATGGTCTCCTGGTGCTCTGCATTGGGAGGGTATCGAGGCTGCCTAGAAGGGTGTGCCAGTATTCATGGATACTTGCAATGAAATAAGAAAGACGGCATGCATGCCATAAACCAGCCTCCCATACCACACCTGTCATTAGCCATCACATTTGCCCTTCTCCTGTGAGAAGCCACCGACCTAGACCACAGCTGAGTATGCCAGAATGCTAGCCACAGCAGACAACAAAAACCAAGTTCAAATTAGCTTAAGTAAATATCAGTCCATTAAAAGGAAATAATTGTTCAGTATCTGAAGTAGGTGGACACTGTTTCTCATAACTAAAGCAAAACAAAACAAAGCAAAAACCCAAAGCTTCATCTAGTATCCAGTACATTTGGATCTAGGACACAGCAGAAGTCACCAAGGCTCCCAGTTTCTTGTTCCACTTTTCTTGTGTCAGCCATGTTTTCAGCTGATCCTCTTAATCTAGTCGGCAAAAGTCAATAGGAAGAAGAGCTCTCTTGTATGCCCTAAAGTTTCAACTGAGAGTCCTAGAGCTGATTCTCATTAGCATGGCTCAGGTCAGTGCCTATCAGGGGCAGAAGAAGGAAGGATGAATCCCTGTGCCTTATCTTGGGGATAAAGAGTTAACTCTACAGTGGACCTCATGAATTGAAACTGTAGGCATATCATCTCCTAAAGGAAATGGTGGGGTGTCTGTAAGAATGAAGAGGCACTCAAATAAAGGAATATATGTCCCCAGACAGCAACATGTATTTGCTCTCCCTGTCCAGCCAGAGTTGGAGCTGTCTCTGAAGCCTTTCCGGCAAGCTGCTGACCTTTGCATACCTCTAGCTGCTGGCTTATGAAATAAGTAGGCTGGGACCAATGGTGCACTCCAGCTTTCGGCTTTGCTCATTACCCATCTATGCCACAGCTACATGGACTGCCCTAGAGTTAGTTAGTGTCCTTTGTCACCATCCTCAATATGTAAATTGGTCGTTTCAGACCTGATTATGCTGCACACTTACAAACAGCTATCCTACAAACCTCCCAGTGTGGTTTAACCAAGACCTCAGAAAATTCCAGCACTGGTTTTGGAGGGCCACACTCCAAAGATGTGAATATGATCCCTGCCGCAGATGACTCTGCCCTGTTGAAAGCTTCCTGGGTGGAAGATTCCATTTGCTCGGTGGAGACGGCCCCCACCAAGCTCCTCTGGCGTGTGTACTCTGGGTAGAAGTAATTATTTTTATGAGGCATTATTCATGTCTAGTCTACCCGAGGGCCACCCCAAATTGTGTTTCTCTAGCTATTAAAGGCTTTATCGGGCACGCAGAGTCTCCAGCGGCTTCCTCTAGGGGAAAGAACAGAATTCCTCTTGAAGTCTTCCACCTCCGAGGGCAATTTGCTGCCCGTTTCAGGGCTACGCTGAGAGGTTGGCACCTGAAAAAAGGGCAAAATCTTTTTCTTTCAAGTGAAGCTGGAAAATGGGAGTCGGGAGTGAAAAATGGGGAACCCGGGGTGTTTCTACATGGCGGCTGGAGTCACTTTCTTGTCTTGTGAGCTGGCAGACTTTAACATGCTGAAGCAATGTTTGTCAGATTTTTCAAATTCTGAATGTGGCCCTGGCCCAAATGAATGTAGATGTTGTTTTAGCACTGAGAGAGATTCATTTTACTGTACAGATGTAGCCACTACAAAGGCTCCTTTTAATCTACTGGAGGTTCTGTTCCTTGCTCACTCCTTTACTCTCAGTGACCCTCCTTATTTCAGGGAACTAGTGGATGCCACGAAACTGCAAAGCATCCCCCACCCCCTCATCTCTCAAGGCAATGACCAAAGTGCTGACAAGAATAATTAAGATGCTTTATGGAAGACAGAGTTTTCAAGGCTCTATACCTTTCCCCAGCCTGCCGGCCATTCAGAGGCAAAACTGTCTGATAGGGTCAAATGTGCCACAGCAGGGCTGAACTCTTCGGCTCTCTACTGTGATATGACCCCCAAGGAAGGGGTCCCCTCACTATTCTGGGGTTCTCTGAGCACAAAAGGATCTTCTTTCCTGCTCAGCTCTGAGATGAGACAGTTATCATCAACTGAGCTGTGCCTCAGACACCGACATCCTTCTTATACCTTGACCAGAATCAAGAGAAATGAGAGAGAAGCGCAGAAGAAACATGCCTGCATGTGAGGTTTGCTGAAGCCAGGGTTATGTTCCAAGCCAGGACCTGTAGAGGTGAGCCTCAGGCAAGAAGGAGCAAGGGCAGAAAAGTAAGGGCACAGTGGTAGAGGGGTGCTGAAGTCGGACAGTTCCCAATCCTATCCCACTCAGTATCATTCCCTTCTTTTACTAATATGGAATATGTTGGCTATTTTTCAAGGTGAAATTAATATAAAATATAACTACTTTCCAGTATGCCACCAAAAATAATCTATACAATGTCCCAACTGTAATATCTTTGTAAGAAATACAAAGATAATAACTTATAGCGAATGTCTTAATATGTAAATATCTTAGACATTAGAGCAGGAGAAGGCAGAATGGAGGAATCAGAAGCCATCCCTCCTTTCTGAGGTAGAAGTTCTAACACAATGGCTGCTCTGAATCCATCACACCCTTGATAGTAAACCTCTAGATGAAGAAAAATAGACCTGGTTCTTGCTTACACACGGGACCAAAGCTAAAATTCTAAAGATACTTTGTTTCTGTATGTGAATCAGAGTTGATCCAGGGCTCAGATTGGGATCCTATTTCCAAGCATTTTGGCCACAGACAGTGTGCTTGAAGCCACCAGGCACATAGAATCATTTTACTGACCCATGGATTGTGGGTCATCTAAACACTGACAAGAACATCACCACCAAGTTCCAAAACAGCTTCTTAGGGGGTGACGCAACCCACCACCCACCACCCACCCACCCACCCCGCTGTGAACCAAAGGAATGGGAGAAAATGAGCAGCTGCTTCAGTCAGGTTCATGGCTCAATTCCTGGTTCCTCAAGTCCTTGGACCTTTGGGGCCCTGAGTAAGTCACTCAGTGATGATCTTCTACCTTCATGTGTGTGTGTGTGTGTGTGTGTACATGTAGAAATTAGAGGATATGACATCAAAAGTCTTCTCCCATTTATTCCCATTGTTTTTTGTGTTGAGACAGAATCTTTCACTAAACCTGAAGCTCACTGATAGCTAGCCTTGCTGGCCAATGAGCTCTAGATTCTTCTGATTCCACGCTCCAGCACTAGGGTTATAGACATGGCTGCTATACCCAGCTGGGGATCTGAACTCACATCTTCATGGGTTACTAACTGAGCCATCTCCCAATCCCCCTACCTTTTCTTCAAAAAGAAGAAACTATTTTACCCCTTGAGGATTGCTGAACAGTTAAGTATGATGATTCCGTCAGCCCTGACTTGCCCGTGGTAGGCACTTATGGAATGCTGTTTCCCATGTCTAAGGGACTAGCACTTTCTTATCTCTTGCACTTGTATGTCCAGGTCCACTTCTCCCTAAGAAGCCTTCCAGATGGGAAGCATCTGGAAGCATCAATCATCCATCCTCAAACTCAACCCTTCAGATACTTCCATGTCCTCAATTGGAAGATAAATTTATTTTTAAATTTATAAAAATTTTTTATAAATTTAAATCATAAAATTATTTTTGTTGCTACTCCATAGCTGTAATTTTGCTACTGTTATGAATCGTAACATAAATATCTTATATGCAGTATATCTGATATGCAACCCCCGTGAAAGAGCCATTCAACCCCCAGAGGCATCACAACCCACAGGTTGAGACACACTGCTCCAGGGACTCTTAAGTCTTACAAACTCTCAGTACTATTTGGATGTACCATAAGGAAGCAGGTATAGATGATAACTAAGAAAGTGAGCAGCGGTAGGTGAATGTGATCAAGGTACATGATCTGCTATGTACATGAAATTCTCAAAGAACTGGTAAAAATGTTATTTTATTAAAAAGAAGAAAGTGCTAAATTTGCAAGGTATAGTGACATTTTAAGATGTTTCTACTTTCCCCCTCTCGTGGAACATCTAGGCTTGGTTGGAAAACCTGGAATACAGCTGGGGCTCTGTTACACAGTCGTCAGGTGGTCCACGGATAGATAACATGTGCCAGTCATTACAACGGGGCTCTGAGGAAACCACATTCTCTCAAAATCACCTCTTAGAATAGCTGGGTACCTACAATCCTTTCTCTTTTGAAGATTGTTGTCCCCAGCCAAAGGTCTAGTTGCCATGGAAACAGCAGGGTTTAAACTGTTGGATCTGTTGTTTCCTTTGCATGTCTGTGGACATGTGGTCCAGCAGTAGGAATGTGCCTCCGCTTCCTCTGCAGCTTAGCGGGATCACAGTCTGTCAGGGACTTGAAGCTCAGAGCCATAGCCCTCGGGTCTCTTTTAGGATCATGGGAGGGACACGGGAAAGGGCCTTGGACTGTACTTAAGAATTCCATGACCATGTACCTTCCAAGTGTACATTCAATGCACCTCCACCCACGTGCACTTGTTTAACTTCTCTCTGAAGCCTCTGCCGTTCTGATGGTGTGAACTCTCACTGAATTCAGTGTCTCTCTTCTTTTTCCTCCAAAACATATCCAAAGCTATAGGCGGAAGAGGGCTCTTTAATCATCTAGTCATACATGTGTTTCTTGAGTCACCCAGGCCCAGCTGGGGTTTTGTCATCAATCCATACACAGGGACCTCATTCCAGGGACTGTCACCCTAGAGTCACTTGGCAGTTCTGGGGCCTCATCATGGCAAGCCTGCTGGATAGGGAGCCTCCTCCTGCTGAGTTGTCTCTTTGGTGACTCTGGGATACTGTCTCCTGTCCAGCAATAGCAAGGATGGTGGAGAGGAAGCCCGGGGGTAGTATTACCTTCCAGCACTGATACCTGAGTGTGAGTTCTAGAGGGCTTGCCTCTACACTGCAAACACCATCTCAGGGTGGGAAGTGAGCACAACGTGACACACATCTGTCCCTTAGCCAGCTCCTTAGCTACCCTTGGAGTTCTTCCTTTCCAGCCCAAGTTACCATTCTTGCCCAGCAATCTTGGCAGGGACTGGAGGTTGGGTGGGGAATACCAGAGGGGCCCATGTAGCTCTTCTGTTTTCTCTCCTGTCTTGAGGTTCCTTAGGGCCTCAGCTTTAAAGACTCAAACCCCCAGATTTTGTTCCTTTGGCCTCTGAGTCTCTCTGTGTCTTCCCTTCCCGGAGGCCAGAGGCCTGGAATGCTTTAGTTCAGGGAATGGAGAAGAGCCAGGGGGTGCCAGGAAACTCTGGGAAAAGAATGCTGGTAACAACTGTGTTTCCAACTCTCATCCCTGAAGAAAGCGTGAAGGAAGCTGGTTAACTACCTCATGGCTGGACTGCCCTCTATTTGCTTATTCCTTCATTTATTCTATTTTTATTTAATGTCTCTTGGGCCTCCGGTACTCTAGGGAGTCCCTTGCAGCATGGAAGAAGATCGGAGTAGGGGGACATAGACAACCTACTCGTTCCTAAGGGCTCTGTCTGTTGAGCTCTTATGTGTAGTCCTTGCTTACAAGGGTTCAAACTTGCCTGTCAATCAAAAGGGAAGGCCCATCCTTGCCCCACAGCCCACCTCAGGAGACCTTCCTAGTACAGACTGTTGGAGGAACTCTGAGAAAAGTCCCTCAGGCTGCCAAGCATGTGTTTGGGAGCAATGTCTTAATGACAGGAGATGGCTTTTCCAGTCTCTACATCTGCTTGGTTAAACTAAGGGACAAAACTAGTATCCATCACTTCAGGGCTGGTTCCCAAACATCCCAAGGTCCTGAGATTCCAGGAAGTTTGGGAAAGCATACTTGATTACTCCAGAGCACTGCCTGCCCCTCTTGTTAATGTATCCCGATTCCCCCCTCCATCCAGACTCAGTCACCTTGTGTGCAGCTGTTCTGGGAGGGTCTGTTGCGCCTGGACACATCTGCCACCCAGGTGTTTGACTTTGGAGAATCTGGATGGCCAGAGGGAAGCAGGCCCAGCTCATACATACATACTGTTCCTTTGGCTGAATGTGGTGTAGTCATCCTTTCCATGGTAAATGAAATGGAGATTCTGGATAAAGACAGAAAACGATGGTATTGTTGACCCACCACCAAGAAGGCAATTCTGCTGATGACAGGCTAGCTCCAGAATGATCACCAGCTTTGTTTACACTTCCTTATTGAACACTGGTCCGTGTCTTGTAAAAACTAGGGACATTCAACTTTGTCACTTGCGTCAGCACACAGATGGACTTGACTTCTCCAAAGCACCATTCCCTTTCCAGCTTAGGATTTTACATCTGACCTAAAATGCTATCTCCATCTTCCTTACTCCTGCTTACTGGGTTATTGTGGATTTCCACCCATGATGGTGACCCTGTCTCTTTAAGGAAGAGTTACATAAGCTTTTATATTCCATTGGTAGTTCTCACAGTAATGTCAAGATCATGGCTAAGTCACAGAAGCCAGCATCAAGACCTGAACAAGTCAAATTCAACTTGAATGTTTAGATAAGTGCCATGAGAATTCTTGATTCTTAAACAACAGAGAATGGCAGATGATTTTTGCTGATACCTGCAATCTGCTTCTTATGTGACGGATACAGAAACATCCAAGTCATTATCTTTGACTTTGTTGGATGAGGAGCTCAAGAATGAAGACCATGTTCTTATCTAAGGGTTTCCACACATGACTTTCTTCTGTGATCCTTGGTCTTCTTAGAGCCTCATATGGCTGGGAGCAATAGTCACTGCAGGCCTCCTGAGGTTTGGCAATGAGGTATTTAAGGCCTCTGGTTAACACCTGACACATAATAGAATGCCTAATAACAATATTAATTAGTGTATTAATTGGAGAAGGGGACACACACTTAAAATCTCAACACTCAGGGCACTGAGACAGAAGGATTAGAAGTTCAAAGTTAGCCAGTGCTGCATAGCAAGACCTTGTCTCAAAAATAAAATTCTAGTAAAACTACTACTATTATGTGCTATCAATTTTTAAAAAGATTTATTGATTATGTGAATATGTGTGTACATGATTGTGTGTGTGCACCTCATGTGTGCAGGAACCCATGGAGACCAGAAGATGGTTGGCTCCCCTAGAACTAGACTTACAGATGGTTGTGAACTACCCAATGTGGGTGTTGGGACCAAACTCAGGTCCCCTGAAAGCTTAGCAAGTACTCTTAAGTGCTGAGCCATCTCCTTAGCCCCTGTGTTTTCATAGCCTGATCTATAAACTAATTTTCATTATGGAGTGTCTCACAGAATATGAAGATATGACTGCTGAGCACTGGAAAATGTTGCATACATTAATTTATTCAAAAACAAATGCATGCTGGAATTTACCATACTAAGTTTCTTGAGCTTTCAGGTATATTGCATGTGTTAGAAAGGGCAGGAGGTGGCATAGTATCTTGCCCAATGTCAGTGTCTCTGATGTTTTCCGGGAAAAACACAGGTGTTCCCATATCCACCACATTGGAAAGCATAGACACAAAGGCCGGGCCTTGCATCCTCTTGTGTTTACCTTGCTGAAGTTCTTGCCTCTCTGACTCAGATTTTCTCCAACCACAACTTCAAGCCTCAAATAGCTGGTGAAGGGAATCAAAAGAGTAAATGGTGCATGCTGTAACTTAATGCTAGCACTTGATGAATGTTACAAAGGAAATTTAACCTGGTGGAACTATTAACCATGACATCAAAATATGCTGTGGCTCCAACAGTCCACTTGTTCCTTGGTATTAGTGGTGGTAGTGGTGGTAGTGTCACTACTCACTTCCACAGTGGAAACACACCATAATACCCTTGCCGTATCTGAAAGAGGGAGCAAATATTAAAGGGTTTGAGAATCTGTCCAGGATCACCAACAGTGGGATATTTCAAGACATGTGAGCCTTTCTGGAATCTTGGTAGAGCAATAGTTATTTAAAAATATGTAGTTTCCCAGTCAAGCCATATTATCTTAACAAGGAGTGCTGTTATATCAGTCTGCTGTTCGGATATAGCAATTTGGGATACATTTCGTAAAATATATATTTTTTTAATTTAACTTATCTCTCTGGATAAGAATTTCATTTTGTGGAACAACTATTTACATCGTGGGAGTCGTGTTGATAGAGGTGTCCTTGGCTCCCAATCCTGAGTTAGGCTGCAGATGCAAACTATCTCAGCTCTCCCAGGGTTAAGATTGCCATGGAGGCCACTGCAGGTCACCTGCAGTTGTACCGGGTGACCCCTCGGGTGGGTTCTGCTTACCAGATATAGCCAATCCAAAATATTTTATATGGCAATTCTATGCAGTATTCACATTGGGATTTCTTTTCTAGTAAGTGTAGATTTGCAGATTCTGCTGCAGCATCAACAACTTGGGGGCATCTACACAGCATCCTCACAGGGTGCTAAGTTGAGCCAAGCCCTAGGGCTCCCTTTCCACCCACTGGGCATGGGGTGGACCCCAAGTTCCCACACATCCCTAAAGGGAACCAGAGCTTGGCAACTTTGCAATGGGCCCCGAGTCTCCCCCCGGGAGCTGAGTGTCTGGTCAGTTCCTCTTTCCTTCTACATGTCCTGTAACATGAGCTTTAAAATTGCAGGACTGCGCCATTCCCCCAGCCTTGTGAGCAGCCCATGAGAGTATTTTTACTGTTGCTTTGTATTAAACACAGTAACAAACGTTCAGCTCAGAGGTGTTTGGCAAGTGTATGTGGCCTTTCTATTATGGGTTTTGAAAATTTAGAAATTTGACCCCTGATTTTGTTATAATGTCTTTGGTGAATGTTATTAGGTGGCGACCTAATAAGAATTATTAACTAGGGACCTATAATATGGAGCTTATAATTTTCTTAATAGGCAATGATTTGTATAGTCCCGATTAAAATACAATGAAACCTGAGGCTTAAGTGTTTTACTCTGAAAGGGTGAAGGGATGCAAATCAACTCTTAATGTATTGCCTTGAAATCTTTATTGAAATCATATTATTTGAAGAGTTTTGTGAGCATAAAATGATCTGACAAAAACCATTTGATGCCAGGTCCAGCAGCCTTGGAAAGCTGGGGGAATATAGGTTTCTTCAAATGAAGTCTGGAAAATGCTTCCAGATTACCTCGGGGGTAAAGAAAAAATTATTATTCCATTCCACAAGTCCTGTTAATTCTTTTCAACATTGATTCAGTCAAGTAATTAGAACCCAAATGGAGGAAACATGTATAATTGTCATTTATTAGACTTTACAAAAGGTGACTGTTCCCAAGAAACTCTGACCAGAGTGAAAAGTGGTCATAAAAGAGATGTGTGAGCCAAGACACCTGGCCTTCCTCTGTATGTCCCCAGAAGCCAGGCTCAGACAGTAGGTTGAGAAAGTTCTAGATTAAAACAGACTTCTACAGCTATGACTCTTCAAAGAAAATCCTCCACCATCATCTTGTCAATCAAAAGATAACAATGTGCCCCATTTCTCCTCCCTCCCTTTCAGCGCAGACATACATCATGTAGCTCTTCGTTATTTAAAAGCATTACTGTACAGTATGAGAAAGTTTACCTCCCACATACCACTGGGAATACTTCTGAAGTGAACTATGCCTTTGGTAAGGGGGCTAATATTCAAAGTACCTCCTCCCTTATCCTCTTATTTCTTCATTTGGTATCAACTAAAATATGTGGAGTGTCTGCTGCTATGAGATTTCCCCCCTTGTTTCTGAAATAATGCCTTACTTTAAAGATGAGTTCCCAGACTTTACCAAGATCACGGTGAACACATACTACTTTGATCTGTATGTTTCTAAAGGCTGTTGTTACTTGGTCTCCCTCACTTACAATGTTTTAAGAAAGTCTTTGGGTTTGTCAGCCTGACACCCAGGGGGACAATAGAACAGCTGCCCCCCCCCAACTTAGCAAGGATACTCTGTTCTCAGTTTCACCCAAATTAGTCCCAGGATTTCAGTTGTCTTTTTCTGCCTGACATTCCATCATGTGGTTCATTGAAGTCTTCACATGAAATACTTTGCAGATGAGCTATGTCATAATTCACATTACAGTTTTCAGTTGGTATTCCTGCGGGGAGCCCTTTCCCTGGACATCCTCAGACCTCTGGAATGGGCTTGCACTGATGCAGCGAAGGTCAGCGATCTCTCCTTCAACACTTCAGTGCCACTAGTGGCCTTATTCCAAAGCCTGGGTTAATTGTGAAATATTCCAAAGAAGTGACATTCCAATTCCTTGTTAGTTCTACTTGCAATTAACTGTTTTGAAAACAAACAGAAGAAAACATTTAAACAAATGTGGCTTGGCTAACAACTATTACAGTGGACTGTTAAT
>CABHPH010137976.1:25861-36447 GCA_902168325.1 Peromyscus nudipes | reverse complement strand
AGAGAGAGAGAGAGAGAGAGAGAGAGAGAGAGAGAGAGAGAGAGAGATGCATGTGCACACAGTGCTGGCAGACTTTTCTTTCCTGTGTGGCTAGAACTAGCATCATAGGACAGGGAGGGCTCTTCATATAAAGTATTTATAAATATGCTTAAAATGGACCACTGACTGTGAGTGTGCTTGGGCCCTTCAAGATGTCCTTTTTAGCGTTTACTTTGCAGCTGCAGAGAGCGTCTTCACCCAGAAGAAACAAGACTGCCCCGTCGTAGGAGGAGGAAAGACACTGGTATGAGTGACTTGGTGATTGCAGTGCAGGTGCCCGGATGGAGGCAGCCTCTCCAAACTGCCTATCATTTGCATTGGTGCACCTCCTGATCCTCTGCTCTCCAGAAACAAGTCCCTTTGGCCTGGACTGAGAGTTCTTTGTTTTGATTTGGAAGATTAAAAAGGAGAGGAAGAGTTGGACGGTGGTTGTGCACGCCTTTAATCCCAGCACTCGGAGAAGCAGAGGTAGGCAGATCTCTGTGAGTTAGAGGCTAGCCTGGTCCACAGAGTGAGTTCCAGGACAGGCAAGGCTACATAAGAAACTCTGTCTTGGGGGAAAAAAATAGGAAGAAAGAAAGAAGAAGGAGAGGAAGGGCTGGGCACAGTAGCATATGCCTTTAATCCCAGCAATGAACGCTCACACTCAGTTCAAGGTCTCCTTTTTATACTTATTGTCCCAGCTCTGGGAATGGTACCACCCGCAACCTGTTTCTGTTAGAGGAAACCATCATGCAAGGCATTATGGAATTACTGCCTTTTAAATGAATTGGCTGTCTCTTGTTGTAAACTTCTTGTGCAATAACAGCTATGATTCTCCCCATTTACCATGAATTTCTGTGTTATATGCACATGTAATCTCATGACTGCATCTCAGTCTTATGGGCACACATAATTGTGGATCGTCTAGAAGATGGTTTCTTGTTTAACTGTACAATTTTTATGAATAGAAACATGCTAAAATATGCTTCATGCTAGGTCTATTGTTCCATGTGGACTGTGGACACTCAGAGGTCTTGTTCTCCATCCCTAGCCAGTAACAAGGCAAAACTGGCCAGACAAAGTGTCCTCACAGAACTTTCACAGAGCAGAATTGCAGGTGCCTGGCCTTGTTGGGTCAAAACCCTTCAGAAGAATTATAGCGAACTGGAAGTGACAGTGCAGGTGTCTGGCCTTGGTGTAACCCAGTCCTTCAAGAGATCAACAGCACCTATGTCGTCCTAGGCTTCCTCCACCGGCACCTCCCCCTCTGATTCAAATAACAATTAACACTTTGTATTTGTTTCTACACCAGTTTGTTTTTGTTTTTGTTTTTGTTTTTGTTTTCAAGACAGGGTTTCTCTGTGTAGTTTTGGTGCCTGTCCTGGATCTCACTCTATAGACCAGGCTGGCCTCAAACTCACAGAGATCTGCCTGGCTCTGCCTCCCGAAAGCTGAGATTGAAGGTGTGCGCCACCGCTGCCGCCCAGCTTCTGCACCAGTTTTTAATGCAAGATTTTAGGCTAATTATGTATAGGTCCTGAGATTCAGGTGATTAACAGAAAAAGGCTGTTAACTGACTAACTGTTGGAGACCGACCTAGACTGTTTGACCCAGGTATGTTTGGAATTTCCTGCTTGGAGTCTTGCAAAACAAGACGACCTTGGCCTAACCATAGAAAGGCCTCATTCAGTAGCAACAGGGGCCTAGGACCAAAGCAACCTCACCCTAACCTTCCCTTAGGAGTTCCCATTCTTCTTGCAAACAGATGCTAATCAGCCAGCTGCAAGAGCCTGGGGCCAAAGAGACCTCGCCCCGACCACTCTGACTTCTGATAACCTTCCACTCTCCTTGCTTTCCCTGCCCCCCTCCCTGCCTGAAGCCTCAGCATATAAAAGCTGCAGCACTCATTTCAATAAACGGAGCCTTGACACGACTCAGACTGACTTTTGTCATTCATTCATTGTGCCTGGCTTCCTTCTCCTCCCTCCCCGTGGTTCTTTAAGGTGTTTCCCTGGCTCAAGACCCACGAATAACTGGACCTGCTGGACGGATCAACTAACCATGTCTGAATATTATTAATCACATAAAGTAGTACATGTATTCTCTGCCTTTTCCTTACATCTCTCACTGGTTTAATTTCTTTCCTGGTAACCCCTGTAACTATCCCTTTAAGAGATAGCCAGAACTTGTTACAACCTACAGCTGTTGTCAGTCACCAATCAAGCTGTTTGAGTCTTTGCCAAGTGTGACTCTTCTCAGAACACTTGTCCCTGAGAGTTTGCTTTGTAATTTTTACTAACAAGTTGTTAATGAATGGAGATATATATATATCTATACATATCTATATATCTATCTATCTATCTATCTATATATCTATCTATATATCTATATATATACGCTGGGGGAGCAAAGAGGAGAAGGAAGATGGAAAGAACTAGGTAGAAGAATGAGAGAGCAGCAGAAGGGACAGAGAGGAACTAAGTATGAGAACAGAGAAGAAGCTGTGTAGATAGAACTGATTTAGAAAAATAAAGTGAATGGACTAGAGGACTCAGTGTGCTTAGATTCATTGACTATCCCTCAGATCATCTCCTAGCCTCTTGTAGTTTCTGTACTGGGTCTTGGTAGAAATCTCCTCAGGGCAGGCAGTAATTCCATAATGCCTTGCGTGATGGTTTCCTCTAACAGAACCCTTGGCTCTGATAGGT
The DNA here is from genome assembly GCA_902168325.1 of Peromyscus nudipes. Classification (NCBI taxonomy): domain Eukaryota; kingdom Metazoa; phylum Chordata; class Mammalia; order Rodentia; family Cricetidae; genus Peromyscus; species Peromyscus nudipes. The sequence continues at coordinate 33,718 of CABHPH010137976.1, read as the reverse complement.
TGACCTTCTGAACACTAGTTGCCACTGCTGTATACTCCCATGGTCTTTTGCTACCAGCAACTCTCAATATCCATGAGGCCCCTAGCTGATTCTAGATCTCATCATTTTGACAATTGAGATTACCCTTCACGTTGTATAGTCAGCTTCAACTTCCTACAAGCTGAGCTGGGCCCGAGGAGGAAGGACTCAGTCTGTCCAGAGGCCAGTCATGGATCAATGGAGGAGTCATGAGATCAAGTAACAAAGCCAGACCATAGACAGCACCCACAAAACTTAGGACAAATATAACTTTCACTAAAAATGCTGGAAATAGCACACACCTACTCATAATTACATAAGATAGTAATCCATTCCCCCCAAATTTAGAAGATGACTGCTTTGTGCCTGTCACTGACCAAGAGTGGAAGAATGGGCACAATGCTGTAATGCACATGCTAACAGTAATTGTCACGTGCTGTTGGAGCTCACTGAGCAGCTGGCTCTGGAAGTGGGGTTCCTCCCATACCCCACATTTAGAATCAAGTATATTTGTCTCAAAGTGTCCTTTTAGGTCCCTAGTCTGGGGATGGGTTGCCTCCCAACTCTGTGATGGGGGAAAAGAACAAAACAGCCCTCGAGTAAAAAAAAAAAAAAAAAAAAAAACAACGCTATCCTTGAGAACAGCTGGAAGGTGAGAAAACACTTCCGGCAGAGGTACCACTGTTTATCCCGTGATCTTAAAATGCTCATAGTGGGAAGGAGAAGCTGCAAGTTCAGTCTTGGGAAGCTTGGCTGAGGAGAGGAAGCTCCAAAAGGAACTCAGCTTCCCCAGTCATTTTCTGCTGGGCGTTGGGAGTCGACTTGGTGGTGTAGTAAGTTCAGGATGTTGCTGCCATTAACGATTCCTATCGGAAGAGACAAATCTCCGCACTTACTAAACTTGTGCCCTCATTCCTTGATACAAATAAAATGGTACCCAGGTCACAGCCCATTGATTTAAATGGATGTGTATAATGGCAGCATTGATTTAATGTGCTTGGTGGCTTGGCACTCTGCAGGCATGGGTGGAGAAACTACTCGCACAAGGAGAAGAGACAGCTGATGGGTTGAGCATGAACGGCAGATACAGCAAAATAGTTACCTACAAGACGAGACAGCAGCCTCCGGCTCTAATGAGGTACAGGCTGTCCTCCTTCTGTAAGTAGCCTCCTGGAGGGCATGGCTGCAGGTTTGATGGCCGTTTATAGTAATGGATATACACAATGATACAGAAGCATTCATAAAAGGCCCGATATGTTCCGTGTAAGTGCTCATCCCACAAAAACGACAAGTAATACCTTTTAGAAAGACACCAGAGGGCTAGAGGTGTATCTCAGTGTTTGGGCACTGACCTAGCACACACACTCAACAGCCTGGGTCCGATTCCTAGTACTACAAAGAATAAAATAAAAGACACTTGAGGGTCTCTGAGAAACTGCTCACTGCAGATGCCCACATTCTGAAAAACAGTGTTTCCTGGATTTCTGCGAAGCTTTGTTTGTTTGTTTGTTTGTTTGTTTGTTTGTTGCAAATTCTGGACTAGCATGTCGCTGCCAGGTGATCGTTTCACCATGTGATGACACTAAGTCCTGTGCCAGGCCTGGTGGCTGAAGACTTCAGTCCTAGCACAGAAGAGGAAGAGATGGGTGGATCTTTGTGAGTTCAAAGCCATCCTTGTCCACATAGCAAGCTCTATGCCAGCCAGGGCTACATAGTAAGACTTTGACTCAAAAAATAAAATAATCAAAACCAAAGAAATGAACAAACAAACAAAAACCCCTCAAACTCTATCCCAAACACGAAGAAACAAATGAGCAAAAGAACTACCATCTGCACCGGGTGATAGTGGCCCACGCCTTTAATTCCAGTACTCAGGAAGCAGAGGCAGGTAGATCTCTGTGAGTTCGAGGCCAGCCTGGTCTATAGAGCGAGATCCAAGACAGGCACCAAAAACTACCCCCCCCCAAAAAAAAGTAAAGAAAGAAAAAAAGAAAAGAAGAAACCTTGTCTCAGAAAACCAGAAGAACTAAAACCAATCAAACAAACACAACCTACCATCATATTCATAAAAGAAAGGAAAGGAAGTTGTAATATCAGGGACAGGAGGGTATTTAAAGTATTAGAATAAATGTTATTCCTTCGGATTAAACGCATTCACCAAGATGAAGGCCTTGGGACAATTCATAATTTTTCCAGTCCCCTACAATTTCTGGAAGGGTTGTCAAGCTTGACTGAACAACCCTGCACTTAGGAGAGGTTGAACAAAGATGTTCAGGCTGTGGATTCTGGGCCAGCAGCCCTACCTGAGAACCAACCAGAGACACAGACACCCTGACTCTGCCCTCAGCAGAATGAAGCCAAGATCCTGGGCACAGAGCCAGGCTTTTAAGCCCTGTAGGTAATTCCGGCATGCCTAAGCTTGAGATTGATTGCTGTGGCCCCTTTCTTCTCATGAATCTCACAGGCCTCCCCTGGAAAACCTTCAGTGACAGCATTCCACCACCTCCTGAGAAACCTCCTTTAACGTGGGTTATCTCTGGTGACTGGGATCTTCTCTTGCCTCCTTCACATTCTGAGCCACACTGGATGGGTCTTCTCTGTCTCCCCCTACCTGACAATACTGTGTTCATTTGTTCTTTAGTTCTTGGCTTATCGTGAAGTTATGAAAAGAGCTTAGAAAGATGTAGGCTCAAATTCTGAGCCTCCCTCTTATCAGCATATCATGCCCATAAAACTGAATGTCCTCATCAGCAAGCTGGGATAATACATTTCCCTGGCATAGTATCTGTGGAGAGAAAATGAGGCCAAGGAATCCAAGGTCCTTGCGTGGAGCCTGGTTCCCAGCTGCTTTTCTGCTTTCTCTTCTCCCATGTGGCATGGTTTGCTGAGATCAGTGACTGAGCATAATCACCATTGTGTCTCACAGTGCTTAGAACAATATTTAGAGATGTGCAAAGGCACATAGGACAGGACTGTCACTTCCTGGTTAAGAGGTCTCTGCTTAGTCTTTTCCCATATACATTTTCTTAAACTATGATATTAAAAATAAATCTCTCGGGCTGGAGAGATGGCTCAGAGGTTAAGCACACTGGCTGTTCTTCCAGAGGTCCTTAGTTCAATTCCCAGCAACCACATGGTGGCTCACAACCATCTATAACGCCTTCTGGTGCCCTCTTCTGGTGTGCAAGTATACATGCAGGCAGAACACTGTATACATAATCAATAAATAAATCTTTAAAAAAAATAAAATAAATCTCTCTTCTATCTGCACCCTTCTTTCCATCATTTCAACAAGCGTTTGCTGTACTCACTGTGTATTTGAGGGGCTACCAGGTACTGGGGCTGTCAGGTGTTTGAATTTTGGTCCACAGTAATGAAACCCAGCCCAGCCCTCGTCTTGTAGCCAGAACTATGCTGCCCTCACTGGGTGTAGGCAGCTTGGCAGAGCTGGAGATTATTGGATATTAATAGCTTAGTAAGTCTTTTCCCACACTACTTCTCAACTCTCCCCTCTTCTTGGCGATGTGGGCGTGAAGTGAAGAAAGGAGAGACTCTACAGCCATAGTTGGTGTGGTAGTTTGAATGTAATTGGCCCCCATAATCTCATAGGGAGTGGCACTATTAGGAGGTGTGGCTTTGTTGGAGTGGGTGTGGCCTTGTTGGAGGAAGTGTGTCACTGTGGGGGTGGGCTTCGAGGTTTCCTATGCTCAGGATACCACTGAATGTCTCAGTCAACTTCCTGCTGCCTTCTGGTCAAGATGTAGCTGGCACCACATCTGCCTGCATACTGCATGATGATAATGGACTGAACCTCTGAAACTGTAAGTGAGCCACCACATTCAAATGTTTTCTTTATAAGAATTGTTGTGGAAGCCGGCAGTGGTGGTGCACGCCTTTAATCCCAGCACCCGGGAGGCAGAGCCATGCGGATCTCTGTGAGTTCGAGGCCAGCCTGGTCTACAGAGCGAGATCCAGGACAGGCACCAAAACTACACAGAGAAACCCTGACTTGAAAACCAAAAAAAAAAAAAAAAGAGTTGTCGTGGTCATGGTGTTTCTTCACAGAAATAAACACCCTAATTAAGATAGTTGGGTACAAGCTTGTCTTGTTTTGATTTGTTTGGGTATTTTTGTTTTATCAGTCTTTTGGTTTATGTTTTTGTTGGGTTATTTTGTGTGTTTGGATTTCTTGGTTTTTGTTTTTCTTTTTAAAGAGAGTAAGGTCATGGAGTTGGGTGGGTAGGGAGATGGAGAGGCTCTTAGAGGAATTGGGGGAGGGAAAAAGCATGATCAAAACACACTGTATAAATAAACTTTTTTTTAAAAAAGATTTATTTATTACATATACAGTGTTCTGTCTGCACACCAGAAGAAGGCACCAGATCTCATTACAAATGGTGTGAGCCACCATGTGGATGCTGGGAATTGAACTCGGGACCTCTAGGAAGAGCAGCCAGTGCTCTTAACCTCTGAGCCATCTCTCCAGCCCCAAATAAACTTTTTTAAATAAAAAAAGCAAAAAGGTTTTCGTTTGTTTTTGGATCATCACATTTTATTGGTGTGGGTGTTTTGCCTGCGTGTTCGTCTGTGCGTCACATGTGTGCACTGTCCCCAGATGACAGAAGAGGGAGACAGAGTCTCTAGAGTCACAGATAGTTGTAAGCCACCGAAAGGGTGGTGGGAACCAAACCTGGTCCTCTGCCAGAAGAACAAGTGTTATTTTTTTGTTGTTGTTGTTTTTGTTTTTGGTTTTTTGAGACAGGGTTTCTCTGTATAGCTTTGGAGCCTGTCCTGGAACTCACTCTGTAGGCCAGGCTGGCCTCGAACTCACAGAGATCCGCCTGCCTCTGCCTCCCGAGTGCTGGGATCAAAGGCGTGTGCCACCACCGCTCGGCTTTTTTTTTTTCTTTTTTTTTTTTGACCAAAACCCTTTTATTGAGGCAGAATTTTTGTATCACAAATTTCCCCAAAGTGTATAATTCAATAACTTTATTACAGGTGTGGAGTCCCGCAACTGCCACCCTTTCCATTCTAGGGTAGGTCTATGCTCACAAGAAGCTGACTTGCTTATCTTCATCTGACAGGCTGAGTTAGTCAGTAGTACCTTTCCCAAAGCTGAGCCCGGCCCTCCTCACCGGCTCAGGGATACTGCTGAGTTTGTTGTCAAGAAGACAGAGGTGAGGAATGCTGTGTGGACAGGCATCTTAATTAGACCATTGATGTTCATTGATAAATGGCTTGACACATGGGGCCAACCCTGGGGGAGATTCTTTAAAGGAAACCAGAACTCGCTGTCTGGGTCTGGATCCTGCTGCAGATGGGACTGGCTGACAATTCCTGTGTCCGTCTGCCTTCCCCTTCTCCATCAGGACCCTACCTCCAGAAAAGCCCCTGTGCAATAAAGCCTGCCTCTCACTCCACCCTGTCCCCGGCATTTTGTCTCTCTAGAGGGGCTCTGAGGGGACCTCGCTCATGCCTTTCACCCCCATTTCTCACTCCCCTACCGATTGCTTACTTCCTTTGGCTCCAGGGCTCTCTCTCAACTGCCAGTCCTACATTGCCTGTGACTTTAGAGTGACCACACCTAGTGGCTTCTGTAGTCTTCCTAGCCGGTGGCTGAGCCTCCCTTCTCTGAATCGCACCCTCTCTGTTCTGTGTCCTGCGGCCTCCTTCACCACGTCTGACTCTTCAGGCTCTCACCTGGCTCTGTTCCCACTCCCATGTCTAGCTGTAGTGATGCAGGCCCCTCCTTGACCCATTGATCTCTGGATGCCTGATACCCCATCCCCAGGGTAAGCCCACTGGTCACTGTGGCAGAGGCTCTAAGGCCTCCCAGGTGCAGTCTGGCAAGCAGAAACTGGTTTTCAGCCAAGTGGCCTTGGTATTGACCCGTTCAGTGCTGTGGTATTGTGTGGGTCTCTGCTGTTGGCCTTGCATTCTGGGAGGAGCTAGTCTCAGAGTAGCTTCTGACCTTGAGGCTAGAGACCTTGAGGTACAGTCTCCTCTCCCAGCCTCTGCCCTATGACCTTAGGCAAGCTAACACTATGATCTTTGCGATCCCAGAATGTTTTTCCAATATAAAAAGGTGGGATTTTCATTTTGTTTTGGAGTCTGTGTGTGTGTGTGTGTATGTGTGTGTGTGTGTGTGTGTGTGTGTGTGTGTGTGTATATACATGCACAGGCTCCAAGAAAGGCTGCCTTAGCTAGGGAGGCTTGCAACCAAGGGCAACCCCACCTCCATGCCCTTCACAGAGGAGATAGAGAGATTTGACGATCTCTCGGGGAATCCGTGGGATACAAAGACCTTAACCCAGAGAGCTTCCATGACCCCTGTCCTGCTCCCCACCCCCACCCCCAGAAAGATTTGCAACTGGTGACCCTGGAGGAGAGTCTTTGATCTTATCAATCGATCATGACCCTGGTTAAGACACCAGAGAGTCTTGGCAGAAAACTAAGAGGGTGTCAGTGGCTAGAGGCAGATTCCCATGTACTTCTGCCACATGGAAGGAGTGTCTACCTGGAAGGGGAGCCAGCTTTGACCGTCATTATGCTGGATGGCCACCACCAGAGTCTTCATGACAGTGGAGGGATCTGACTGAGGAGCAGGGCTGCTAGCTCCCCTTGGACCTGTAAGCCTGTGCTGTACAAATGTTCCAAGGGGTCAGGGAAGATCTCAGTCATTTACCAAGCAGCCACATCTCCAGCTGTGTGATGTTCTTAGGTGGCTCTCTAGACTTTGTGTTTAGGATAGTCAGATGAATGAGTATGGTAGTCACGCGTAGCTGGGAGCCACAGAGAGGGAGCTCTCATCCGTGGATCGGAAGGGTAGGACCATCACTACCATTGGTCATGGGAAATGTCATCCAGGCCTCTGTACTAGGACTTTTACCCAGACACTGGCAGATGCGAATGAAAGCAAGATCCTTCCCACGAGAAGGCAGCCACCTGCAAGTCAGGAAGCAGGCAGATCTGCTGGCACCCTTATCTTGACTTCCTAGGCTCCAGAACTGTGGGAAGAGGATTGAGAAGTCACCCACTGTATGGTGCAACTGAACAGAGCATTATAGGCTGGGGCTCTGCAAGTCCCAGGTTTTTGCTTGCTTGTTTGTTTGTTTGTTTTTTGCTTTGCCCACAGGTTCAACATTGGAATTTGTGCACATGCTCAAGAAAGATAGAAGGCCCGGCGGGGCGGGGCAGGGCGGGGGGGGGGGGGGGGGGGGGGCCTGGGGGGGTACTATTCAGCTGCCAATCTGATGAAGGATGAGACACTCCTTCTGGTTCACTTCCTGAGGACTTCACCGTGGTCTCCTCCCCTGGGAGCATCACCCAGCATCTCCAGGGAAGTAGTAACTTCACTGGCAGCAGCTGGGTCCAGGTTTCAGATTCCCAAAGCTTGCAGAACTGCCTCCAGCCTCAGCGGCACCAACACCAAGTATATAGCTCCCTTCCCGAGAACTAGCTGTCGTGCCCTGGGGCCCTCCTCCAGAGCTTGCTTCTTGTGACTTCTGTCTCTTCCTAGCAACTCGCAGATCTCGGGAGCTGGAGGTCTTCTCCATTGTTGTCATTGTGACCTTTCAGCTACCGAGTTAACGATTTCAACTCAGCTTAAGTTTCTCTTTCTCACATTCTCTCTGTTAATGTAGTTGGACCTTGACTAATATACTTTATGATATGCCAATTTAACAATAAAAAGAATATCCATATCCATTCCAGCTCTGAATTCCTGGAGGGCAGCCACTGGGTCACTGGGATGAGTCTAACATCCATTAGTAAGAGCTTGGTGCATTGTAGTGTGTGTGTGTGTGTGTGTGTGTGTGTGTGTGTGTGTGTGTGTGTGTG
>CABHPH010137976.1:0-25851 GCA_902168325.1 Peromyscus nudipes | reverse complement strand
GTGTGTGTGTGTGTGTGTGTGTGTGTGTGTGTGTGTGTGTGTGTGTGATGCACAAAGCCATCATAAACATTACCCTTCATGCAAGGCTGCAGAAGGGCCTTATTATTAAATAGTTGCTGATTGAATGGAACACACATTTTTAGCTTCTTAGAGGCGGCAAGAAATGAAAAGTCCCGGCTTTGGAGCCAACAGGACTTGGCTCTAGCCTCTGTCCTTCCAAGGCATCTAAGGCAGGCTACTCCACTTTCTCTGTTGAAGGTGCCGCCAGCGACAGGGAACAGGTGGGAGGCCGGTTGGACGGCTGCCAGAGCACAATGTGCTAAAAGGACATTGAGTTGAAGATCTAATCAGGTTCCAGAGGAGAAGAACAAGAGGTGTGGTAACTTAGGGAGATTAAATTATCCGTGGAGATGAGAAAAATGGGAGGTCAGTTTTGATGAAGTAGAGATAAGGAGGGGGCCGAGGCTGAAGGCTTTTCTGAGAAGGTTCTTCACTTATGAGGACTTGGGGACTTTGGAGATAGTTGGTAACCACAGAGAGCCAATCGATGCAGGAATCCCTGGCCCTGTATGCCAGGCCCTGTGTTGGGGGACGGAGAAGATGCAGTGAGGACTTTTGTTCTCAGGAACTCAGTGAGGACATCCATCTTGAATCTGCTGAGGGATGATGGGGTGCTGTGCCCCAGGCTGGGTGACAAAGATAGATTACAGCTGGCTTCGGGAGGCGGGGGAGGTGGCTCAGTGGTGAAGAGCGCTTGCAGCGCTTCTAGGAAAGCCTGGATTGATTCTCAGCATCCACTCGACGACTACAGCTCCAGTTCCGCAGGATCTGATGCCCTTTTCTGGCCTCCAAGGACAGTCATGTGTGTGGTACATAGACATACATGCAGGCAAAACATCCATACACATTTAAAAATAATAATAATAATAATTAAAGAAAAACAAAGCAGACTTTGATGGCAGCAATTCAGAAGTTAGTAAGGGGCAGTGACACCAATAACAATGACCCAGAGCTGGGAAGACACCCAGCTATTCAAACACCTTCCTGTCTTCCTCACTCTCCACCCACCAAAAGCTCACAGCCATCCTGTTCATGCCTTTAGATCTCAGCTCTGTCCCCAGAATTAACTGAGCTGTTGAGACTAGGCATATGGTTTTGGGTCCAAATCCTGTTCTTCCACTTGTTACCTGTTTGGCCTTGATCCAGCCTAAACCAGACTTCTGTCCCAGACTGGATTATTTCTGTCCCCACGGGGTTGTAGTGAGAGTTGAGCAGGATGATTGTGGTTGTACCGTTTATCTCTTGTGAAATCCAGTTAGTAACTTAACACTCAGGAAACTCGGGGAGGAGTCAGCTGCTTTGAAGAGTGGTGGTCTGCAGTGGTATTTGCTCTGCCCGTGACCTTGGGCTATACGGCCGTTGTATGTGACCTCTGATAAGGAGCTGGAGAAGGGTCACATGCCCTTTCTCCTTGCTCCTGCTTTCGAGGTGGGTTCGCTCCCAGTCAGAACAGAGGACGACTTCAGCTGTCTACTCCACTCTGTATTTGTGAGTGTATTTCCTCAATTTATATCTTAATAAGTTCTGTTACCCATTTAATAGACTCACGTGGGTTGATCATAATAGTGGTCTCCATCTTCTGTTTCTGAGGAGGGGAAACCCCTGTCTTGCTTCCCGGGGGAGTGGCTTATTAGATGGAGAGGGGTATGTTAGAGAAAGCAGTTGGGCCCCCTCTCATGAGGAAAGGCCTGTCTTTGGGTCTGTCTGACTTCAACACTCAGGTCCTTCCGCCACCCAAAATGCTTCGTGCTGTCCTGTGCCCTCTCTCATGTCACAGAGCTGCTTTGAAACCGTAAACGGCCCTCTCACCCACTTAAGAAAACACCGGCTTACCCTGGCCTTGGAGGTCTTTCTAATGTGGGGCCCTCCCTTTCAGGTCTTTATTCTGATTCTCACCACAGCATGCCCTTGAGTTGGGCCAGCCAAGGGTGGTATGCTCTATGGGAGTTCCCTGGTGTGGGGCACACAGGCAGCCCATTCCCGCGAAGTCCAGTCCTCCCAAAGCTGACACAGCACCCTCTGAGCACTCCTTCCCACATCTGGGAAGCTCCAAAGCGGGAGCCCATGGCTCAAGGGCAGTGCCACAACCAAACGCCAACAAGGCCAGATCCTGTCTTCACTGCTTTCCTCAAAGCTACAGACTAGCATCCGGCTAGTGACAGTGGCGGGGGAAGGGGGGGGTGTACCAGGGAGGGAGGGTGCAGGGGGACAGACCTGCTTGCTGTGGGAGGGTAAAGGCAGTGACTGGAGTGGTCCCATAGGTTCCCTGAGACAGCACCAGGCCTAAATCACAGTGTTCGCCACATTAACCCATCAATGTCCAGTGCCAGCAGAGGTCTCCAGGGGGCTCCCAGTGGCCTTGTGGCTAGCCTAGCCTCCCAGCCAGGTTCTCTAGTCCTTCCAGCATGCAACAAGGTGCCCCCAAACCCTTAGCCGTTGTCTCCTCTACTTCTGTGCCTGTCAAAGGGGTGTGCTGTGTGCAAACAAACCATTCTTCCTGTGTGTGGGTCTCCGCCAGGGAGCCGAGGATGTAGACACTACAGCGCTGTATTCCTTCCTACTCTCAGTGATTCACAGTGCAGCAAGGTATTGAGGCCACGTGTGAATAACATCACCTTTCATGTATCCATTCACCAAACACAAGTCATGCTAGAGTTGGAATTAAAAGGCAGCAAAGAGTGAACCGATTCACCCTTTCTCTCCATCCACACCAGCCAGGGGAAACCCTGCCTTTTCCTCACAGTGAGACCCGCCTCCATTTTCTCCACAAGACCCAGTGACCAGCAGCCCTTGACCTACTCCAGCTTTCCAACAGGTTAGCCACTCCTTCCTTGGGCCCTGGTCCCTCTGTTATGCTGGTCAGGAATTGTCCCCACACTGTGGTGAGACCAGGGCACTAAGAGGCCTGATGTTCTAAGTACTTTGTGGGACTCTGGGCAGGCAAGGTAGTAGTACAGGTTCAGTGTTGTGGAATATTATTTTAACTATGTAAAGATGTGTTATATCTGTTTATGCTAGGGAATATTGCTTTAACTGCGTAAAGGTTTGTCACATTGGTTTATGCTGCATCTATTTAACTATATAAAGAGGTGTTACATTTGTTTATGCTGTAAAATATTACTTTAACTGTGTAAAGATGTGTTACATTTGTTTATGCTGCATTTGTTTAATTACATAAAGATGTGTGGCATTTGTTTCACCTTGCCTGTCTAAGGCGCCTGATTGGTCTAATAAAAAGCTGAATAGCCAATAGCTAGGCAGGAGAGCGATAGGCAGGGCTGGCAGGCAGAGAGAATAAATAGGAGAAATCTAGACTTGAAAAGAATGAGGGAGAAAAAAAGGGGGGTGCCTGGGGCTAGTAGCCAGTCAGCCACCGGCCAGCCAGACATGAGAAGCAGTGAAAGTGAGATACACAGAAGGGAAGGAAAACAACCCCGAGGCAAAAGGCAGATAAAGAGAAACAGACTAAAATAAGAGCTAAGCTAAGGCCTAGCATGCCAAGCTAACAAGTCTCTGTGTCATGATTTGGGAGCTAGCTGGTGGCCCAAAAGAAAAGCCCGCTACAGCTCAGTCTTGTAGCTGTGATTAGTCCCCATGCAGTGCCCGCCATCTTCACTGTCCTGAAAGATAAGACTGCCAGCTAATTTCACAGGTTAGGGACTGACTCAGAGTTTCGCAGCCCTGGAGAGGCAAAGGCAGGGTGGAACTTAGGTCCCTGTGACCTCAGAACTCATAAAGGAAGACCTTTCAGGCAATGCGAGGCCCCACCTTGCCTCACTGCTTGTTCTGAACCTGATGTTCCCAGCTGTTTGATGCGCCCCTCGCAGACACGGTTCCCAGGTTATTACCCCAGCGGTGCTTTCTGTGGGCTCTGTGGCTGTCTCAGCCATAAAGTAGCCACCAGAGGAGGATTTACAGTGGAGTGGGAACTCACTCTGCAGAAAAAGCTGTTGAACAGTTAATAGGCCTCTGTCAGTATTCGAAAGCTCTCAGAATACATCTTGTGACCCAGTGACAGTGACGTCATTGGAACAGAAGTGGTGGTAATAATTGTGGTGGGGGCATCCGTGGGGGTAATTGAGGTTGTGGTAGACAACTAGTGACACTAGCTGGGGAGAAGCTGGTAGTGGTACTGGTGGTGGTGGCGGTGGATGTGCTGATGTTGGCAATGTTGACGAGGGACAGTGTCGAGTAACACTGGTTGTCATTCTGATGGTGTTGGTGATGGCAGAGGAGGTGGTGGTAGCTATGGTAATGATTGTAAGCCTCTCCAGCCACATGAGTGGCTAGGCCCCTCCCCTGAGGACCTCTAACTGCCAGGTTCCACCCACAGAATATTCTAACTTCCCTAACTGCTGTGCCCTGCCTGCTACCCTATAGACTAAAAAGCCCAGTCTCTGGATGTGAAATCCCACCAATCTCCACCCTGGAAAGCTCCACCCTGAGAAGTTCCATTCCCTCCCCCAGAAGCTCTATAGAAGCCCTGTATCCTGTTCAGGTGGAAGCTGCTCTTTTCCACCCCGGCAGAGGCAGCCACTCTCCTGGGTTCCTCCCTCCCAGTAAATCTCATGTGAGGTTTGTTGTGTGGCGTGACTTTGGGGTATTCCCTGGCTCTGGGCTGCCAGGATACCTTTCCATCTGAGCTGTAACGCTTACAGCAATGGTGTTAGTGTCGCTGGTAATCACAGTGCTGTTGCTACTGCTTGCTTCGGGAAATGGTAATGGTTGTGGTTATGACTATGGTAGCGATGGCTATGGTAAGGGTGGCCCACAGTTAAGGTGGTGGTAGAGATGGCGGTGCTGGTTGTTAGTGGTTGGCGGTGTTGGTGATGACAGTGGTCACAATGTGGAGTGACTGATGAGGGTGGTGATAATGTTGATGGTGATCTCGATGAATGTGGTTATAGGGAAGGCGTAAAAATGCATGGGACTCTGGTTCCAGGCAGGCCTGAGTTCAAATCCCACCTCTACACCCGTCTTAGTTCATTTTCTGTGGCTGCACTAGAATGCCTAGTGTGGGTAATTTACAAGGAAAGAGCTTTATTTAACTCAAAGTTCTGGAGGCAGGGAATTCCAAGATCTGAGGGTTGTCACTGGTGAGGGCCTCAGCTGTAGCGTAGTCTAGCTGTGGTCTCACACGGAGGGGAGTACACGTGAGAGCGGTGGGCAGGTGTGGGCTGAAAAGGGAAAAGACAAAGAACTGGCCCACATGTTTCCTGGAAGCTTACCCATTCTTCCAAGAACTGGCCAGTGTGGTAAGAAAGACATTAATTCCCCTTGAAGGCTTCATGTCCCAATACGACTATACTGGCCACCAAGTTTCAGCACAAATAGAGTGGCAATAAGCCACATGCATCCCTACCAACTGTGGGCTTGCTGTACAGCCCAGAGCAAGTTAGTTGCTTCTCTTTGTCTCTTTGGGAAGTGAGAAGACTTCGCTGCACCCTTTAAGTTATTCAGACATCCAGCACTGCTGCATGTTATCAGCTGAGCAGGATGGTGTAGTGGCTGGAGCTACAATCCTCTGTGAGACTTGCAGGACTTTACATGATGCCCATGTTATCAACACAGAAGCACACAAACAGCCAGAGGACTGGCATACACCTTGGTTCTGGAGTTGCTGGTGAATGTATTCAAGAATGAGCTTGTAGTTGGTGAGATCCCACTAGGCCAGGGGTTCTCAACCTGTGGGTCACAACCCCTTTGGGGGTTGAACCACCCTTTGCTGTGGATATTGCTCTGTATAAATAAAATGCTGATTGGCCAGTAGTTAGGCAGGAAATATAGGTGGGAAAAGCAGAGAAGAGAATTCTGGGAACAGGAAGGCTGAGTCAGGAGACACTGCCAGCTGTCACCATGAGTACCAACATGTAAGATACTGGTAAGCCACGAGCCACGTGGCAAGGTATAGATTTATAGAAATGGGTTAATTTAAGGTATAAGAACAGCTAGCTAGAAGCCTAAGCCATTAGGCCAAACAGTTTAAGTAATATAAGTCTCTGTGTGTTTACTTGGTTGGGTCCGAGAGACTGCAGGACAGGTGGGTGAGAGAGATTTGTCCTGACTGTGGGCCAGGCAGGACTGGAGAAAACCCCAGCTACAACCCTTTCTCAGGGGTCTCCTAAGACCATCAGAAAACACAGATGTTTGTGTTATGATTCATAACAGTAGCAAAATTACAGTTATGAAGTAGCAATGAAAATAATTTTATGGTTGGGGGGGGTCACTACAACATGAGGAACTGTATTAAAGGGTCACAGCATTAGGAAGGTTGAGAACCACTGCTCTAGGTGGAAGATCAGGAAATCTATGACACTCTCCCTCCTCAACCGACCACCCCAGGTGGAGTGAACTGGACTGGGGGAGAGAGGGGACTTGGCATCCTGACTGACTTTGAATAATGGACTTCAGCACTTCGTTCAGTCGGCTGTGATAGAGTTCCTCTCAGCCAGCTGAGCTCCTGATGTCCTGAGGACATAAACAGTTTGACCTGAAAATGGGGAGAATGCCACCCACTGCCAGATGACACGTGAATGAATCATGACTCATGTTGTTGACCAGAGGCAAGGACATGCCCAAGGTCATCAGTGTTGTTTATCTTCATTGCAGAGAGTGGAGAGAGGAACGGGGAGGTCTGGGGGTGGGGCACTGTTGAGAGTTGGTTTGGGATTTAATCAAAAGCATTCAACAGCAAATTAAATTCTGTTTGGCTTGTCAGCTTCTGCCCCCACCCTCCACCTCAGGATAGAATTCTGACTAATCCAAGCAGACTGAGGAATCTACTAGAACGGTATAGGGAACTTTCCAGACTTGTAGATGCCTTGGGGAGGCCAGACAGCCAAAGACAGCTGTGCATATGGCTGGGGCGGGGAAGCTACCCTGGCTTTACCACCTGGGCATTTGTTACAAGGCAGTGTAAGACCCGGCCCCAGGCTGCAATAATTCCTGCTAAGAAGGCATTTGGGTGTCAATCTTTCCTTTCGAAGGCGCCGCCCTGGAGGCACAGCTAATGGGTTAGCCTCAGGATGCGACCGTACTTGAAGTCTAGCAGAAGTGCCAGCTTCCTTCTGAGCCTCCTGTCTACTCCATGGGGTTGCGTGAAAGCCGCTTGGATGTTGCAACTGCTGGACTTTCACACTCACACATTGAGGTAACGATCTCATCCTCAGTGTACACAAGATGTGATAGAACAGTTCAAAGCACCGGCTGCTCTTCCAGAGGACCTGGGTTTGAGTCCCACCTTGTACACAGCAGCTCTGATCCGGGGATCTGATGCCCTCTTCTGGCCTTCATGGGCACTGCATGCACAGACATAACTTTCAGGCAAAACACCCATATACATAAAATAAAATGGAGAGAGAGAAAAATTTTAAAAAAGGCAAAGAACTACCACTGAGTTCCCAGCTCTCACCCCTGGGGCACAAGGAAAAAAAGGCTGGGTCAGGTGAGGGATGGATGAGAAAAGAACTGTCCTTGCTGTTGAAGGTGAGGGAGGCAGTTTTTGTCTGGCCCCCTATAAGCATCTCCTAGGAAACCCCAGAGGCTGGAGGATCCCCTCCCAGTGTCAGGTCATCTCTTTGGGGCTGGGTCGACTGACAGACTGCTTCTCCCTTGGAAGGAACGGCTATGTCTCTAGGACTGGGCAATCTGGTTCTTAGCTGTAGTTAGAAATAATACCCAGGTTTTTCTTCACCAGGCTTCAGGGAAATGTATTTCCGAAGCTCCACCTGGGCTGGCACACAGAATTTTAGCTACACTCCATAGCTACCCAAGAGACAAATGCCCCCCATATGTCTCACCATCCATGGCACCTGGACTTGGGTCAGCATCAGGGAATGGCTAGGATCCTGCTTGCAAGAACTCAGCTCACAACAGGGCAGACATTGTTCTAGATCAGTGGTTCTCAACCTTCCTAATGCTGGGACCCTTTAATACAGTTCCTCATGTTGTAGTGACTTCCAACTATAACATTATTTCGTTGTTACTTCATAACTGTAATTTTGCTTCTGTTATGAATCATAATGTAAATATCTGACATGCAGGATATCTGATATGTGACCCCTATGCAAAGGTCATGACCCACAGGTTGAGAACCACTGTTCTAGATCCATCCAGATATCACTTGCACCTGCTCAGCCCACTTGCCTTGCTTCCTAAGCAGAATGGCAATCCCACCTGACAGCATGGTGGCAGTTCTCACTGGCTGTGCCCCACGTGGTGGCTGGCTAGGATACCCTGTGCTCCTGTCTGATGGCTGGCCTAAGATGGCTGAGATTCATCTGCCCTGTATGGCCGAGAAACAACCCCCGTGTGGGAGAACTTAGCGCCCAGGAGAGGTACCTTCTTATCAGGACACTAATCCCACCGGGGTCCCCCACCCCTGGCCTTATCTTCAAACATCTGTGCCAGCCTGCTTTCTGTTACCGTGAGAAACGCCGGAAATAAATCAGCTTGTAGAGAGAAAGCCTGGTTCATGGATTTGGAGTTTTCAGTCCTTGATGGAGTAGCCCCATTGCTATGGGTCTTTGGTGACACTCATGGCAGGAACATGTGGCAGAACAGCTTGTTCAGTTGTTGGCTGAGAACAAAAGAGAGAGACCCTGGGTACCACAGTCCTTGGAGAACACACCTCTTCTCCCCGCCATGAACTGAGACCACCTGCCTCTTTGCATTTCTATCAACTTCCCATAGTGCCAAGCTGGAGCCCAAGCCTTCATCCTCTGGGGGCATTCAGCTCCACTTTTAGGCCACCCCATCTGAGCTAAGGGCCTCAGTGTATAGCTGAGTAGGAGTCACGGCAGAGGCCACAGGACCCTTTAACCCTTCCACTGGCTCTCTGCTTCCCTGCCCCATGGCCTGCTCCTTGCTTTCCCTGGCATTACACTCCTTAAGAAGGCTTTGCCTTGTGGAAAGATGGCTCAGAGGTTAAAAGCACTGGCTGCTCTTCCAGAGGTCCTGAGTTCAATTCCCAGCAACCACATGGTGACTCACAACCATCTGTAATGAGATCTGGCACGAGATCTCTAGACAGAACACTATACATAATAAATAATCTTAAAAAAAAAAAAAAAAGCCGGGCAGTGGTGGCGCATGCCTTTAATCCCAGCACCTGGGAGGCAGAAGCAGGCGGATCTCTGTGGGTTCAAGGCCAGCCTGGGCTACAGAGTGAGTTCCAGGAAAGGCACAAAGCTACACAGAGAAACCCTGTCTCGAAAAACAAAAAAACAAAACAAACAAACAAACAAACAAAACAAACAAACAAAAGGCTTTGCTTCAGATCTTTCCTGTAAGGAACCTGGGCTAAGCTAGGCCTATGATCCAGTAATGTATTGGGCACAAGTCACAGAACCAACACCAGCCAGAAAGTGGTTCTTGGGGACAGTAGGGGAAGCCTCACAAGGGGGACGAGTTGGGGGGGTTTGGAAGGAAGAATCCACCCTTTTGCTAATCCCCATGCATCGCCTCACTGGCGGCATTACTCTAGGTGCTGGGAGAAATGTTCGGAGCACAGCACCCAAACCTCCCCTAGTGGAACTTACACTCATGGGGGTGTGGTCCAAAGACGGAAAGACAGGGTGGGGCTGGGGAGATGGCTCAGTGGTTAAGAGCTATTGCAGAGGACCCACGTCAGGGGGGTCACAACTGCCTGTAACTCCAGTTCCAGAGAATCCTTTGTCTGGTCTCCACGGGTACTTTCATGTATGTGGGTCACATAAACAGGCACACACACACATATACATAAATGAAAATGCTTTTTGGTAGATGCACGTCATGACAGATAGGGATTGGAGCCCTGAAGGAGACCAATACTGGGCAGGAAGACAAGGAGGACTGGGTGGGAAGTCAGAAAAAGCTGTAGCAGGAAGGCCAGTGACCAGGAGTACCGATGTGGAAGGGAGCAGGGTGAGTGAGGGGCCTCCAGGTCCTCTGGAGCACACAGCATACGTACATGCATAAAAGAGTCACCTGTGCTCTGGACACTCCCTGGCAGGCAGTAGGGCTGGAGGGTGACAAGAAAAGTCACCTGTGCTCTGGATACTCCTTGGCAGGCAGTAGGGCTGGAGGGTGACATGGAAAGCTAGGGAAGGATTTGGTCTCAAAGGGCCTCCAAGGCCAGGTTAGGGCTGGAAATTTCTTCCCTTCTCCTCCTTCCCCATCTCTTTTCATCCTCTCTTCCTGCTTCCTCTCCTACTCATCCCCCCCCACCCCCAATACCTCCTATGAGCCAGGGACTGTACTAGGCATTGGTGTGTAAACCTGAGTAAGGCTTTGTCCCTGCCCTCAAGAGTGGCTTATCGTGTATGGTTATTCTAACTGTGACCATCAGTCTGGGGCTCCTGCAGGGCTCCCAGGAAGAGGCGATGTTTTGAGACTCAGCCTGTGGGACAGAGGGGCCAGGAGAACTGTGAGCAGGATCAGGAGGAAGGCCGGTGCAGGAGTGGGGGGGGGCGTTGGGCTGTGGTCAGAGAGAGAATGGTGCTTTCAGGGGGTCACGTTGAAGCCAGGAACTGTTCCTGCCACCGTCAAGGACTGTGGCCAGCTGCAGAGAGCAGAATGCTAGGGTAGGACAACAGCCAAGCCTGTGGTCACTTATTAGTGACTGATTATAGCTTAAGCAAGAGGGCAACTCTGTTCTGTTCCAGTCCCACGGAACAGCTCTGGCCAAGAGTCTAACACATCAAAATAGATCCGGGGATGAGAGGAAAGCCCCTGCATGAGGCTTCCCCGTGGGAAGCAGGAAGGACCACAAGAGAAGTGTTGAGCACTGTGTCAGAGTGGGAAACAAGATCTTCTGGCCCCCTCCCCTGACAAGGTGCCAAGGCCCCAGAGAGAGAACTGGTATGGGGGTGCCAGGCTAGGAGGGCAGACCGGTGAGCAAGTGGCCAGCTTGTGGGGTGGGACTGAGTTTCTGAATACAGTCCCTCCAACACTTAGCACCCTGGCTGTGCACCTTGGCTGGGGAGAAGACCCACCAGGTGGGATGTTAGTAACTCTTTTGATCTAGATCATGTGTATGGCTGGGATTGGAGACCGCTCCTCCCTTCCAATAATGGCTGACATTTGCTGCCTACCTTCTGTGTTCTAGGCACTGTTCTGAGCTGTTCGCATGCATCAGCTTTCCCATCTTCACAAAAACCTGTGAGTATACATTTTGAAGTACCGAGTGAGCATGGAACACAAACTCACAAGAGTCCATACAGCGATCCCACAGTGGGCGTTGGCTAGGATGGTTGTCCACATTTTATAAGTGAGAAGACTGAGGTACAGAGCAATGAAGGCATGAAGCTATGTGGTTGGCTGGTCACCGGCAGAGCTGAGGTTCACATGCCTGTGTGAGGCAGTGTCCAGGTAACAGTGATGCGGCCAGATTTAGGCACAAGGCCAGGAGGGCACCCCGGGAGGACGCAAAGTGGTCATTTAATCCCCCCAGTGTCTCCAGGATACCCCAGGTCTTGGCTTTCTCTTCTTAGAGGCTCCATTCTTGCTCTTGCAATCTAGATGGTCCGTCCACTCGTCATGTTTTGCCTAATCTGTTTCCTCCACCTCTGAGGCTAGTGTCCCACCTGAGGGTAAGGACAAAGGAAGACATCAGAAGAACTGGCAAAGTGCTTCATTATTGACAGCCGCTGGTAGCGAAAATCTATGGGAGTATACGGCAGTGACAACTAGAGTTCAGAAGGTCAACCTATCAGAACCAAGGGTTCTGTTAGAGGAAACCATCACGCAAGGTGTTATGGAATTACTACTTTTTGAATGAATTGGCTGTCTCTTGTAAACTTCTTGTGCAATAACAGCTATGATTCTCCCCATTTACTGTGCATTTCCATGTTGTGTGTACATGTAATCTCATGACTGCATCTCAACCTTATGGGCACGACTTTCCCTATTCATTTGGAGTAATTGGGTAACTTTCCCCAGCTGTGTTTATCTTTCATTAACATATATCTGGCCAGCCGGGCGGTGGTGGCGCACGCCTTTAATCCCAACACTTGGAAGGCAGAGATAGGCGGATTTCTGTGAGTTCGAGGCCAGCCTGGTCTACAGATCGAGATCCAGGAAAGGCGCAAAGCTACACAGAGAAACCCTGTCTCAAAAAACCAAAAAAACAAACAACAACAACAAAAAACAAAAACAAAACAAAAAAACCCCATATATCTGGCCAGGGCCATTCTCCAGACAAAAGTATTTCAGCAAAGATACCTTTTTTCCAAGGACAAAACTGCACATAGATGAACATTAGCTCATCTCACTTACAGATAAGAGAAAATAACCACTAACAATTAAATCCTCAACTCCTTACCTTCACCCCAGGTTATTTACACAAGACCCTAACTCAAGAGATTTACTGCTCACATTCCTGGGATGATGTTTTAGCCATTTGCTAGATACTGAGTTAAGGCAGTTACTTCCCACTGATCCAAGGAGATCGCCTTCAAGGCCAGGCAGGTGATAGGTGCCAAGCTTCTTTCTTGTGCAAATTAAGTTTTTATTCCTCCTCAGCCAGGTGCTATTCCTAGATTTTCTCCTCAGCGATTACTCTGAGTGAAAGTGCTTTCACTAACCAAATGCTATATGCTCTGACAGAGGTTGCTTAGCCACCTAGTGTTGGAGACTGACCCAGGACTGTTTGACCCAGGAATGTTATGTTTGGAATTTCCTGCCTGGAGTCTTGCAAAACAAGACGACCTTGGCTAACTGCAAGTCTTACAAAAACAGGACGACCTTGGCCTAACCACAAACATGTACGATTAGATAAGGCCTCATACAGTAATCAGCCAGCCGCAGGAGCCTGGGACCAAAGCGACCTCACCCTAACCCTCCCTCAGGAATTCCCATTCTTCTCTCCTTGCTTCCCTTCCCCCTCCTGAAGCCCTGCTTATAAAGCTTCAGCATACAGTTAATAAACGGAGCCTTGACGCGACTCAGATTGACTCAGTGTCTTATTATGCGCCTGGCTCCCTTCCTTTCTCACCCCCTTGGCTTTCAGGTGTTTCCCGGCTCAAGACCCACGAATAACTGGACCTGCTGGACGGGTCAACCTAGTATATGTCTCCCCCCCATCAGAAAGCAGCTGCAGCTGGGACGAGCGGGAAAAGTGGCGCCAAAGACAGTTTGCTTTCTTGTGACTTACTGACCCCTAACATTCTACCTAGCCATTTCTAGATTACAGTTTGAGCACGTAAATTCCCTAATCAATCTTAGCCTTTAGTTGACCCTACCAGAGAACTCCCCTTGAGTCACTCCCCTTTTGGGATGTAATTGGAAGCTGACAATTAATTGCTTTAGGTGTGGGTCCTTATCACCTCTCTCTCTGAGACCCTGAAAACTTCAAGCCTCGCATTGCTTTACCGAAGAATGACTGTGTGGGTATATAGACTGGTTCTGTGAGAGCACGGGGAGAATAGGATTGATGGAGAAGAACAAAGATGAGGACGGAGACGGAAAGAACTAGGTAGAGATGAGAGAACAGCAGAAGGGACTGAGACCAGGAGGGACCGAGAGGAGCTAAGTATGAGAACAGAAAAGAAACTGTGCGGATAGACTCGCCATAGAAGAATAAAGCGAATGGACTAAGGAACTCAGTCTGCTGAGACTCACTGACTGTCCCTCAGACTAGAACCCTCGGCTGGTTGGTAGACTCTTCCACGGACCCCGGGCGCAAACAGTACAGGCTGGACCTTTTATTGTTTATGTCACGTCATCTCTTTCATTACCCATTAGAAAACCTGAATGAAGGGTCGGGCGTGTTTGCATATGCCCGGCGGACACTTCTGCCTAGCCAGGTCCGGGTCAGGATAGCCATTTCCGGGTCAGGATAGCGTCTCATAACCAGGACGCCTGGCAACCCGGACACATCTGCCTGGCCAATTCCAGGTCAGGATAGCCATTTCCGGGTCAGGGCGTCTCGCAGTGATGTCACGTAGCCACGCAAGCGCGCAGTGTGCCTACGTCATCTACGTCTACCTGTACGCGCCCCGCCTTTATAAAAAGCCGCCATAACTCTGATCTAACTTTCTTCTCTCTGCACACGTGTCTCCCCGTATGGGCACTCACTATCCCTCTCTTCTGAATAAACTCTTTTTACATTTCAATTTTTTCTTTAAAAGGAGTGAGTTGTGTACAGGGGGGTTAAATGCTTTATAGACAAGAAAAAAAAACTGCGCTAGAACCAACTTATTCATCATCATCATCTTCTTCTTCATCTTCGTCTTCCTCTTCTTCCTCCTCTTCCTCATCCTCTTCATCCTCCTCCTCAACTTCCCCTTCCTTCTTTTTCTTGCTCTTTTCAGCCTTGACGACCCCTTCTTCGCCGCATCGGTTTTCCTTTAGCTCTGTAGGCAGCGACATCCTTCTCGTGCTTCTCCTTCAGCTCAGCGGCCTTCTTCTCGTAGGGCTGCTTGTCGTCCGCAGCGGTGTTGTTCCACATCTCCCCCATCTTCTTCGCAACATCCCTGATGGACAAGCCGGGGTGCTCTCCTTTGATTTTGGGGCGATACTCAGAACAGAACAAGAAGAAGGCCGGAGGAGGCCTCTTGGGTGCATTGGGGTCCTTGAACTTCTTTTTGGTCTCCCCTTTGGGGGGGATGTAGGTTTTCATTTCTCTCTCATAACGAGCCTTGTCAGCCTTTGCCATGTCTTCAAATTTCCCCTTTTCTTTAGCAGACATGGTCTTCCACCTTTCTGAGCACTTCTTCGAGAACTCTGAGAAGTTGACAGAAGCATCCGGGTGCTTTTTCTTGTGTTCCTCCCGGCAAGTTTGCACAAAGAATGCATATGAGGACATTTTGCCTCTCAGCTTCTTAGGATCTCCTTTGCCCATGTTTAGTTGAGTTTCCTCCCGTGAGGCACAGAGTCGCCCAGTGCCTGTCCGGCTCGCGCTGGCCCCGGCGCTGTCTCTATGGAGCTCAATGTACTGCAATGGCTGTGAGAGCGGAAGTCAGACGCGCCCTGAATAAACTCTTATTAGCGGATTCTGTCGTGTTTCGTGACGTTTCTTTGCAGGGTAACAGCACAATAACTAACAAAACCTATAACCATTATGTGAAGAACAACAACAATACCCCATTGGCTGCGAAGGAGGCTCAGCAAGCTGACTGGTGCACAGGGCACCTTACAAGATAAAGCATGTGCTTGCCTTATCCGGTGCTCTCCTGCCTGCCATTGTCCTGCAGATTTGTGACATGGTGTCCCAGCTAGTGTCTCTGTTGCTGTGATAAACACATGACCTACAGTAGAACATGCAGGAAAGAGAACAAGAAAAAGCTAAGCATTAGGAAACAAGGAAGGACTGAATGCAGGCAATGGATATGAGAATTATGGATGTGACATTGTCAATGGGCATGCGTTATGAAAGAGGATATAAAACAATTGTCTTTTGAGTTCTGCCTCCGCCATGGCCTTTTCACTTTTGGTGGTGGATAAGTGCATAAAAATAGATTCTATAAATCCCAGCACTCGGGAGGCAGAGGCAGGCGGATCTCTGTGAGTTCGAGGCCAGCCTGGTCTCCAAAGTGAGTTCCAGGAAAGGCGCAAAGCTATACAGAAAAACCCTGTTTCGAAAACAAAAAAAAACAAAAAAAAAAAATAGATTCTATAGTGTAAATGGCTATTTACATTGTATAAAGAGTTCATTGAGATGTATAGAGTTGGGTCTGATTAATTTTGGTGTGTGACTTTTATTTGCAAGATTTTATTTATAATAGAGTTCATAAAAATTGAAATACCGTAATCAAGACAACCAATAGGATAAAGAGTTTATTTGAGCTTACAGTTCCAGAGGGATGAGAGTTCACCACGGTGGGGAAGCATGGCATCCAGATAGGCATGGCCACAGGAGCAGGAAGCCGAGATGAGCAAACTGGAATTAAGGCGAGGCTATATATCTTGACCAGTGCCATCCTCGGCTGCACCACTAATTCTGCCCCCCAATAGCACCACCAACTGGAACCAAATACCTGAACTTATGGGGAACATTTCTCATTCAAATCACTATACACAATAAAATCAGCATGAGTTCTGACCTGACACAGGGTGGTTCGAATCCCAGGCTGCTCTTACTAATGGTGTGAATTTGCTGCGTTGTGTCTCAACTTCCTTGTCTGCAAGCTGAGGTTGAAGATGGCTGTCTATAGGAGTCGTGCGAATTCATGAAATGAGCTGTGTGGCCACTGAAGAGGCCTGCGGAGTGTTGGCCTGTGAAAGGAGAGGGAAGGGATGTGGGAGTTTTGATTTCAGGAACGGGGTGAGGTTGGCAGTACAGCTTTAGCTCTGTCCTGGACTCTTCACAACTTCTTCTCTGCTCAACTTTCCTCCCTGGCTTCTGGTCCTTCCACCTGCCAGGGCTCTGTGAATGAGTTCCCACAAAGATTCGGTACCTTCCACTGAATCTTCCTCCGCCCCCCTCAAGACAGGGTCCACTGAATCTTGTAAGTGGCCAATTCAAGCGACTACAACTTTAATGATTATGGAGGGTTTGGAAAGTTGCAGGTCCAGAGCTTAATTACAATTATCATTAGCTCTATAAATCGCCATTCCTTATCCATCCCTATGTCTCACCTAACATCTTGTGACTAACAGATAAAACCTTTTGGAATGTATTAATTGTAGGGTAAAAGGGCCAGCCAAAGAAACCCATCCTGACTGTGAAACCAGAGCCAGTGAAAGAAACACTTTGACCCTGACCCTGAAGCCAGAACCAAAGAAACACACCCTGAGTCCAGGGGACACCTGTGACTTGTTGCACAAATCCTAAATGGTCTTATAACAAAAACCTGGAGCCAGATATCAGGGTAAAAGCTGAAAGATCAGAGAAACAGAGTAAGCCACAGCCACCACCTCTTACCTCACCAACTTCTCAGCCTGACAGAGCCTCTGAGAGAGAGAGAGCAAATTCCTGTCTCCTCCCACCTTATATTCCTTTCTCTGCCCAGCCACATCACTTCCTGTCTCAACTTTCCTAGTGCTGGGATTAAAGGTGTGTGATCCCAAGTGCTGGAATTAAATGTATGTGCCCCCACTGCCTGGCTGTTTCTCTTTAGACTGGATTGATCTCGTGTAGCCCAGTGTGGACTTGAATTCACAGAAATCCAGATGGATCTCTGTCTCTGCCTCCTGAGTGCTAGGATTAAAGGTGTGTGCCACCACTGCCTGACCTCTGTGGCTAACTCTGTGGCTGACTCTGTCCTCTGATCTTCAGGCAAGCTTTATTACAAACACTATATCACCACAGCGACTACAGGCAGCAGTGACCTTTCCCTTACCTCTCACCCATGGGAACTCAACATTCTGTACCCTCCCATTCCCCCTTGGGACGCCTCCTAGAAAATCTCAAGCCTCTACACCTGGCACCCTATTTGAAAGGCCCTAAACTTCTTCATTCTTGCAATAAAGTTTGCTCTCAATACCCCTTAGATAAACAGTCTAAATGGCCATGTAATGGCACCCTAGATCCCAATATTATTAGGGATATTTACAACTACTGTGGGCAATCGGAGAAATGGAAAGAGACTCTCTATGTTAAAGCTTTCTCTTACCTTCACTCTAAGCCTTCTGTTCCCCCACGCAGCTCCTGCTACCTATAAAGTCCCAACAGGATGAATTTATTTCCTTTGATCCAGCTAATGAGCCTCCCCCTTGTAGACCAAAGCCCACAGCTCCCTCTCTTCTGGTCCCTCCTCAGTGATAGGTCATCCAGGTCAGCTCTCACTGGCACCCACTCTCAGCCCACCAGCAGCCCCTAGTCCTCCCGCCACTCATTCCGGCTCTGCCATGGGAGACTCGATTTCTTTTGCTCCCTCCATCCGCTTGACCCCAGGCTCACCAACCACCCCCATCTCCTCCAAACCACACATTCTGACACTCATTTTCCTTTACCAGACTCTCAAGTAGATCCCCAGGTGTGGGACACCCAAAACCCTTCTATAGCCAAACATCACCCCTGCCCCCGTCATCATCCAATTACAAAGTCTGACCAAATATATAAAGAGGGCCTAATACCCACTCTCTCTCCAAAACCTCAGGGGACTTAAGCCTATCCTGGATAGGAAAACACTTAATCTGGTCACTCTCAATCCCCACCACAAAGGATGAAATTCTATCTTTCCTAGGAATGTCTGGCTCCTTATGCTCTTGGATTCCTTCTCTCTTCCCTCCTGTCCCCTATACAAAACAGCCCTCGGCCCCTCTCTTCTAGGCCCTGTTACCAAGCCCTTTCGTAAGCTTTAACAAGCCCTCCTCCAGGCTCCAGCCCCACACCTTCCATATTTAACTAGCCTCTTCTCTCTTTATGTTACTGAAAAGGAGGGACCCTTGGGGTCCTGGGTCACCAACTGGGACCTTCCTTTGCACCTGTTACATACTGTCAAAAACACTAGAGACACTATCCAAGGTTGGGCACTTTGTCTTTGAGCTCTGGCTGCAGCTGGTCTTCTTATATGTGAATCAAAGAAGTTAACCTTTGGGTCACCTATTACTGTCCTTTCTCCTCGCCTCCTTTCACACCTCCTAACATACAAGGGCTCCCAAACACTACCTCCCTCCTGAGTTCTCTCCCTTCAGGTAGCCTTGGTAGAGGGAGGACACATCACTGACTTTTCAGCCATGTCCCACCTCTTAACATGTCAAATCTTCTCCCCCGACCAACCTGGAGTACTCCCCATCTCACTCATGCATTGAGACCCTAGAAGAGTTATTACCTTATACTTATACAGGAGGGAGCACTTCCTCAGGCTACTTATACACGGTACACAGATGGCAGCCCCTTCCTGTATGAAGGAGTACATAAAGTAGGATATGCTGTTCTTTCAGACGCCATAGTGGTCGAAGCACGAACCCTTCCAGCCCACATCACAAATCAGCAGGCTGAATTAATAGCTCTTACCAGTGCCTGTCAATTAATAAAGAGACATTCCCTGAAACTATATACAGACTACCAGCCTGCCTCCGGTCTCAGAAGAATGAGACCTCACACACCTCTCAAGGCTCAAGCTCCACTCCTCGAGTTCAGGAACTATCTGTCCTTGGGCAAGGGGCTTGCTTACAGAGCAGAAGCTTTTTTGTTTCGTGGATCTCTAAGGCACAGTAATGAAAACCTAATGTGTAACTTTGACTCTCACACTTACTAAGACACTTGCACCTCTCCAGCTGTTTTCTCCTCTACCTGCCCTAACCACTTGTCTCTCCCCTTCTATTGGGTAAGTGTCACTACGGAGCTCCGGGCTTTGTCCTCTTGCCCTACCTGGGCCCCATCATGTGGAAAGGGTCGCCTCTCCTCTGTGATTTGTGACATTTCTCTCTGACACGTCTCTCAGTCCACTTGGGGACACCCTGGATTGATATTCTTCTTACCACGATGCTTACCCCACTCTGCTCCCTCATGGCTCCTCTCAGCTCCTTCCAGAACTTTCTCACTTTCCCTTGGGAGCTGCCTACATTCTCCAGGTTCTACAACCTCTCCTCTCCCCCTTCCCTTGGAGCTACCTGTTCTCTCTCTCCTAGTGCCCTCCTGGGCCCATAGGCTGTGAGTTTCTTTGCCTGCTCCAGGAGCTGCCTGCAGAGTCCCCCAGCTTCTCTATGCCCAGTGGCTTCTGCCATGTTGGAACCCTCCTTTAGGTGATGGTAAGTTCCTGCTTGTTCCTCCTTGTCCCCTATGGCTATATCCTGCCTCTTGGCTGCCTAACCATCTCCATGTGAAGCTCGTTTCCTCTTGTGATACTTCCTCTTTTTTTTTTCTCCTTGGACTCAATTCTTTTCCTGGACTCAGGTTTTCTTAAAGCCTTGCTGTCCTATTAAAAATGGCTTGGCCTCAGTATAGCTCCATGGCCAAAGATGGCACACTCGAGTTCCAAATTCTCTCAGATTGTAATAACTTCTGCCACCGCACAAGCAAATGATCCCAAAGTCTCTTATCTATAAAGTTTTACAACTTCCCACTTTTAAATCTTTTATCTCTATGATTTCTCTGGGCTTTGCTTCTCAAGAAAACAGTCTATCTTGGGATTGATTTGTAAATTCATTGTGTGTGATTAAAGAATCTGTACAATCTGTAACAAAATTTGGCTTAAAACTTATAGCAAAAGGTCTATAGTTGAAACCGATACATAGGAATTTTAATTTGCTATAACATCCTATATATGTGATTCAACTCTTATTTAGAATATACTATATATGTAACTTAGATTCATAACTCTTGTTTAGAAAAACGTGTTTTGAATAACAACCATATGGCTCTCCTCCATCTTGGCTAATGACTTTCAAGATGTAAGCAGCCACATGACAAGCAGCCATCTTTACTGAGGTTAAAGGGTACATGCCCTGTGATTTCTTCTTAAGATGACCATTTGGCATAAAGCAATAATTATAAAACTTAGTCCTCCTGAGCCCTTAGTTCATCATAGTATCTCCTTTTAGACTAAGGAAGCAACAAGTCTCAAATATTTTGGATTAATATGGATTTTTATATGATGATAAACTTTTAAGGTTATAAAGGTCTATTTAGATTAACAAAAGCTGATTTAAGATATATACCTAACTACTTATGCCTTTGCTAAATGTTTAAGACCAAGCTACTAGAAAATTTAGAGAAGTAACAACATATGTTTGATAAATAAGGTATATTTGATAAATAAGATTTGTTTGATAAATAAGGTACTGTGGTGGTTTGAAAGAAAATGGCCCCCAAAGGGAGTGGCACTATTAGGAGGCATGGCTTTGTTGGAATAGATGTGGTCTTGTTGGAGGAAGTGTGTCACTGTGGAGGTGGGCTTTGAGGTCTCATCTATGCTCAAGCCACGCCCAGTGAGATAGACTACTTCCTGTTGCCTCTGGGATCCACCACCATGTCTGCCTGCATGCCATGATGCTCCCCACCATGATAATGGACTAAACCTCTGAAACTGTAAGCTGCCACTTCAATGAAATGTTTTCCTTTATAAGAGTTGCTGTGGTCATGGTTTCTTTTCACAGTACTAGAAACCCTAAGACGGGTATATTTGATAATCAAGATTTATTAAGTCAGACAAATTTATCACCTCCCAGGCCTATGGGGCAGAAGTCCAAGATGGCCGACTGGGTTGTCTGCCTGTCTCTCACAGGCCTAGATCAAAGTGTTAGTCTGCTTGTCTCTTCTGTGAGGAACTGAGGTAGAGGGAGCTTCCGGCTCCATTAGTTTAGCAGAATTGATCTCCCAGGCCTTGTTTCTTGCCGCTGCAGGCCTGGCCCTCTGCACTCTTTCTCAGGTGGCCTCTGTCCAATGTAAAATGTCCCTGGGCTGTGGATGCCTTCTGCCAGAGAAAACAGCCTGCCTGTATGGGGCCTATCTCAATAAGCTTCCTATCTGCCATCTTCTATGGTCATGGGAGTGGGACCCAGTGACTTTCACCCACTCCTCAGAACTCAGCTCGAAATTCACTCTCACGGGAAGCCTTTCCTGAAATCCTGTCCCACTGAAATCCTTTTTCCCCCCTCCTGTCAATTGCTTTGTATTTAACTCCATTTCAAGTGGTATAATTATAAGATTTGGGGGATTTGTTTTTGGGATTTTAGCCAGGCCAGCCTTGAACTCCTGATCTTCCCGTCTCCACCTCTCAAGTGTGGGGATTACATGCATGAACCACCACACCCAGATTTTCAGGATTCTTGGAGTAAGGTCTGGGTCGGGCTGGAACCTATATGCTGCATGAGGGTAAGGGTCATCTCTGCTGTTTTCTCTGTGGAACCTTTGTCATAGCATGGTGCTGGAGCACCACGTAGGGAGCTTGAACTGCACTTAATCAGCTGCCCTGTATGGGCACGAGTGGGGCTGGATCCTTAAGCAGTTTTTCAGAACTATCGCGTAAGGTATACATCTGCCCACAGGAGGGAGTCAGAGGCCACTGACTGCAGCAGGAATGAGGCTCCGATGGTAATTGTAGCTCAGTGGGTGCATACCAGTGGCCCTTGCTGTTTACTGCTTGGAGATATATATTCTCCATTGTTTTTTCCGAGACAGGGGTTCTCTGTGTAGTTTTGGAGCCTGTCCTGGAACTCACAGAGATCCGCCTGGCTCTGTTGGGATTAAAGGTGTGCGCCACCACTGCCCAGCTCTGGAGATATATTTTGTGAGGAGAATGGGAAGATAACTTTACTAGGAGTCAGTCCACTCAGGTTGGTTTTACCCCAAATCTTTCAAATCCTTGAGCCCTTGGATGAAAAATAAAAGCGGTCAGCACAAGGTACCAGGGGGCAGCACAGGCAATAAGTGGTAGTGAGGAGCTGAGTTGTTCTCTATACCCACCAGAGGGCAGAAGCTGGTCAGAGAACCCCAGTTAGACCCCCAGATCTCCTTATAAACTAGGAAGCGCAGTTGCTGCAGCCTGGGTAGGGTGCCACGAGAGATGCCAAGACACACTTCCCTTAGCTGTCCTTGACCCTAGCTCCCCAAGCCAGGAGTTGGTGTCTGGTCCCTATCCCTACTTCCTTCCATCACACCCTCAACCACCTGCTTGCTCATCTTTGAGCAAATTTCAGTGGGACCTAGATGGATACAGATCACTCTCCCAGTTTGAAAAGTGCTGGTTGGCAACTGAGCCAGGGCCCCGGGTTATACAGTAAGACAGGAAGGACCATGAGTGTGGGCAGTGGTCAGGAAGGTGTCACAGAGTGGTGGTGGGCTTAGCCTGCAGTTGCTGTGTAAGCAGCTGCAGGGGAGGAAAGTTGTGGGTCAGAGTGTAGGGATGCAGAGGTGCCTGACCAGAAGGAGGCAGGTTGGGTTGGGCATGGTAGTGGTGCGTGTATATTGGGGAGAAGCAGCCCCAGACTGAGGTCAGGGGATGGGGCTGTTTCTTGGGTAAGGGGTGGGTCAGCTGAAGCATTCTGATACCCAGACAGGGACCTCAGGAAGGCAGAGGTCCAACCTTATGTGTCCTTGGGGGGGGGGGGGGGAAGGCAGACATATTAGCAAGAATCCCAGACCCTCTTGGGATGGGGGTTCCTGTAGCACAAGGGACACCTGGACAAGACCAGATAGGGTGTGAACAGTAACGCTAGCTGGTCTTCACTCCAGTGGTCCTTGCCTTTCCTGGAAATGCTGTGCGAGAAGCAGAGCGGGACAGAGAGGAGCACTCCCAGCATGCTCTGCAGCAGTGAATCCTGTCGAAGCTACTCAGGCCTGAGTGATGAGAGGGAGGTCACAGACATAGAGTCCAGGAGTGGACAAAGGTTCTTTCTTGGTGGCAGGGAAGGCCCAGCCCCGCATCCTTGAGCTCCGGTTTCATCTTCTGTGAATCAAGGAAGGACTGTCGCCGTGAGAGCCAAAGTTAACCTGTAAGCCCCATTTGCCCAAGCACGAGATAACTTCCTGAAACGATGGGAGCTGAAGTTCTTGGGAAACGACAAGCCACGTTTCTTCACTCCTCTAGACAAGTTTGTTTGAACCAACTGCACTGGATGTGATTGGCCACATGCAGGTGGGCGGTACACAGGCAGGAAATACGTCAGGGAGTACGCTTGCCCCTGATTGGACCTGGTGGGAAATGCAGTGAATTATGGGCGTTACCTTTTAAAACTCCTGCAAAACATGACATGTGGCCAGTCTCTGGGAACCGGGGTGGGGGGTGGGGGTGGGTGGGTGGTGGATCTGGCCAGAATCCATCTTCCTGAACAGTCTTTAATTAAAATTTGCTTTGAATTTGGCTCAAAATTGTGGAACTGTTTTTTTCCTCTCGTGAATTTCGGAATTAACATCTACTCCATGTCACCCCGACATGGGCATGATGTTCTGGGCCGATGAGAGGCTGGCAGTAGCAGGGGCCACCAAGTGGACCACTGGGCATATTGTGCCTGATAATCCCTGATGCCCTTGTCCTAGGCCACTAAATGACCAACCCTGAGGGCCCTGGGCTTCAGGATGGGTGACTGAGAGATGGCCTGGCAGTCTAAGCCGTGGCCCTGGGGCATGGCTTTTGTGGTGGTCACCGAACCTTTTCCCTGACGGCAGATCTAACCACAAGGTGGCGCTCACTCATTTTCTGTTTGTGGGCTTGTGTTTGATATTTTGTTTTTGGATGATGGGATGAGACCCAGGACCTCATCATGAGTACTGGCTGCATAAGTGTGTTGTCACTGAGCTGCATCCCCAGCCCTTCTGAAATTTTAATTCCCATTGCCCCAGCATGCATATGGATTCTTGTCATGTGGCTGAGCAAATAGAAGGGTGACAGTCATCACAAGTCACCAGGCTGGTGCTGAGGGCCGTGCTATTTCCTACTCTGCCATTTTACAACATCTTGCAGCTACCCTGCCTCCTCCTGCCTGAGAGGGGCAGGCTAGGATTCCAAGACCAAACAAAGGTCCTCATTCAGGGACCCTGACGGCAGCCAGCCTCCAGTGGCGGACAGCGTCGCTCTCTCGATGGCAGTGTGACCTTCAGCGGTCTGCTGTCCTCTTAGAGCTTTGGGTGGGGAGGAAGAGCAGGCAGAAGTGGTGCTTGGATTTTGTTTTTGTCGGAGCTCCACGAACTCAGTGTGCACGCCTCCCCTCAGTTAGATGGTCATAGTCCCTACTTGCCGCCCAGTCTCTGTGTAGACGGGCAAAGATGTGTCTACAAGGCACGGCCACCTTCAGGGGCCCACAGTCTGGGAGTCTCCTGAGAATGGGCCCTTGGGCTTGGCATGTGAGTGGCTTTCCAAGAATGTCTCTTGGCCAATATATGGTCCACCCCTAGCTGGATCCTGAGTGTCCCAGCCCAGTCAAAGTGACAAGAATGCAGAACAGTGACTTCAGCTCTCTGTAGCAGAACAAGGCTCCTTCTCCTCTCTCCTGGGACCTGTCAGCACCTTGGCATTAGGCTGACTGCTCCTAGTGAGGAGAGGGCTGGCTCCTCTGCCCTCTAGCCAGAGCTGACAAGGAGACCAGATCAGGTGGCCCCAAGGTGACCCAGTCTCCTGCAGATCTGGCTCAGAAACTCTGTAGCAAGAAACACTGTCCACTTGGTCATTCATGGCTTCTAGGACGGGAGTCGCATGACACACCTCTTCTCAAAGTTCCCAGGAAGGGCTGGCGTATGTGCTGTTAATCTGCTTCCTCCTCAGGAAGGAGACACCGCGTGAGCCTGGCCTCAACTTCATGATCACCTTAACCCTAAGTCTGGCCTCCGCTCCAGGTCTACTGGGACAGATGAGGCTCTTTTCAGAGGCCTGATATTGGCAGCTCTCTCCACCTCTTGGCTTTGCTCACTACCAAGTATAGCCCTGTGGTCAGAATCCCTTGCAGGAGCCAGGCCACCTGGGTTCAAATCCTGACTCGACTCCTGGCTAACTGTGTCCACTTAGTGAAGTGATTTGACTTGGCTATGGCTGGGCTTCCCCATCTGTGACATGGGTTGCTATGAGAACTAAATGAATCCATTTGTAAAGTGCTTACAACAAACAACCTGTTGTACCACACGCTCTGTACGTGAAGCTCTTCTGTATCACGTCTGCCTCGCTGGCCTCTGCGGGTGGGATGCAGTGGAGAGCAGGGGACACAAGCCTTTATAAAGAGGCATTTTATCTAAAACCCTTGACATGTGGAATCTGTGAAGCTCTTAATGGCCACACAAGGTAGGAACTCTCTTCTACCCCCACATATGTTGGACTGATGAGGAAACAGACCTCGTCATGGAAAGGGGCCACTGCAAGGTCATTGCTGCTGTGGAGAAATGACCCAGTCCTTAATCCTAGAGCTTTTCCTTTGACTTCTGTGTCTTCTGGCCCAGGCTTGTAGGCGCCACAGACCCTCAGTCCAGTCTGCACACAGGCCTGCGTGGTCTGGAGT